>BSQZ01000034.1:710000-750000 GCA_033239005.1 Lamellibrachia satsuma | reverse complement strand
TATATCTACATGTGAAATCAATATTTTGAACGTTGATCTCTTTTTAAGTGTATGTTTTCATCACAATGTCAACGAATCTTAATTACTAGGCAGGTTAAATCTAACTACCAAACCTCAATTTTTAAAAATGTTTCTGTACTAAATCAACTGCGGATTTTACTATTTACACATTACCTATTTGGACATCAACGAACCGGTTTCGCGATGGACTAAATCAGGATGGAGTTTTAAAAAATTGGGAATAATAAACATTGAAATGGTCAAAACGCAAAATTCTACACGACTCGATCTAACCCTTAAAATAGATCACCCTATTCCATCGGCTGCATTCAAGCTGTAATGAGAAGGACGTTAAAAATATAATTTCAACACCCAGTCTGATGAAAGAGACATATTAAGTCGAGAACGATATGCCTAATGTGTTCAAAGCAAACACTTAACATGTTATATAAATACTACTAACATATACATGAATGTCAGAATGGGTAAATCGAATGACACTGTTTTCCTGATAAAACCGGCAACATATATTGCCGATCTAAAATAACAGGAACACCGTTGCGTCGTGTCGAGTGCCACAAACAGTAAATGTACTTCTTCTTTGTCACATCGCTGTCAGAAAGCTCTTCATGCGAGTCAAGATCACATGAATATGAAGGAGTCCACTAAAGATTCCTTCACGTGAATACTTGTATAGTCTCAGTCTATCGACGAAGACAAACAAACCGGGTATAATCGCACGAACACACACGCAAGCATTCGCGTGCGCACGCGCACAAGCACACGCTAACACACATGCACACGTACATGTCAAACCGCAAGCTCAAGCACACACACACACGCGCGCGCACGCACACACGTGCCTTTTAAAAATTTCGTTTTTTTGCATGTTTGTTACGCGCTATCAGTGCTGAAATAAGATGATACGCAAAATATTTCAGGCTTATCACAAAAAATTTAATATATGTAACATCGTCGCAAACAAATTGTGACATTTGTTATTAGCTGAACGTTAAAATAATTATTTATTATCGCCATGTTTTGTTAAGCATACGATATGTTGTGTTTCCGAAAGAGTTCCCAATTGTCTGTGGACACGGCCGATCCAGATTTTACCCGTTGCTTCCAAGACACGGTGATCACGTGGTTGTCGTATGGGTGGCTGATGCTCGTGTCACCTGTTTATTTGATATATTTGCAAAAGAAACCCTCCAGATATCGCATGGGATCCTGCAACGGCCTCTGTCGAATGAAACTGGTAAGCGAATATCTCAACAATAAAATATATACATATATATATATATATATATATATATATATATATATATATATATATATATATATATATATATATATATATATATATATATATATATATATATATATATATATATATATATATATATATATATATATATACATATATATATATACATATATATATATATATATATATATATATATATATATATATATATATATATATATATATATATATATATATATATATATATATATATATATATATATATATATATATATATATATATATATATATATATATATATATATATATATATATATATATATATATATATATATATATATATATATATATATATATATATATATATATATATATATATATATATATATATATATATATATATATAGGTATAGTAACATTTTCAGACGATAACAAGTACGTTCGTAGGTCAGTAAAAACAAGTAGATCAACGACAATGGTGATGATCTAGACACATTAATCATACGCTTTCGTTAATAAATTTTTAATTACATTATGGGATCAATCATTAAGTTATGAATATCACAATACGAGCAACAATAAATATCACAACTACGCAGTGTTGATATGATGGCTTCAGAGGACTATGTGATTATTGCTTCAAACCAAATACAACGGCGATGCTAGAGCGCAATGTTGCACACCTGTTTAATTGATGTTACATTAATTTAGAACCGATTGATGACTAATGCGACGTGAACGAAGAGCATGTGGCGTTTTAGGTGATTGCTGCGATATTATGTACTTTGCATCTGCTCGACCTCGCTGTTGCGGTGTACCGTGGAGTGCCGTCTCTCCAGCTTGAATCACCTGCATCGCTACTTCGACCAGCGTTACAGAGCGCTACATTGGTGATGTTAATGAAGCCTGCAAAATATTGACATAATAATGCACATTCACACATTCCCAAATTGTCGATCAAATTAACAAGATAATAAGCACGATTGTTATCAATATTAATTTTCATACATGCACCTTTATGTTTTCAAACATAAAGTGCTAAACATAACAATACCTTGTGGACATGGAACCGGAAATTCACATGCTTTACACACAGTTACGACCTAAGTGCAGTGACGGTATAGTAGAGTCAAGCTTTTTCGAAATAGATTATATGTTCAGTTTATTTTGTGTAAAGGAATTATGCAGTAGCGGATATGGGCATAAAAATTCAACCATATTAACTAGCATAATCGTACATGCATACATACATATATACATACAGACACATACATACATACATATACACATACATATTTACATATATAAGGGAGACAAGGGCTAGTCCGCCACTTGGACACTCTAATAGATATAGATACTGTATTTGTAGAGCTAGATGGTCAGTTTCGGCCTAAACGTTAACGCAAATATCTTGCCCACATTTGTGCAATCAACAAATGGCAAAACTGTTACAAGATAATATAAAAATTTGACTCTTAGTAGACCTACCCAATCATGGGCCGGACTTGCCCCATGTCGGCAAATACACAAGAACAGTGCAGCATTGTCTTGTTTTTATGTCAAAAAAACCGTGATGTTTGTGACAGACATTTCATTAGAAAATAACAATCTTCACAAATTCTGTTTATCTATAAAATAAACCAGGCAAAAAACAAGGTTTGGCACTGCATTTTTTAGAAAATTGTTAAATAAAACTCTGGTTTCGTAACTTTTTTTACTAGAAAATAACACTAAACTGAACAATTGGAAGTCTTTATGAGAGTGCGTGTTAGTAACGTTATGTTTCACAAGAGATATTGAGCATGTTACATTATATACCCTAGGGAAGAACTTGTTCCGTGGCACATAGGCGGACGTACCCCAACACAGAGACATATTTGGTGGAGGGCAACTAAATACCACTGACACTTGATAGAGCAACAACGTCAGATCCAAGCAATAGCTCTGATATAAGGGCTTTATTCAGCACTCTGAATGTCTGATGAATGCCACTTATATATATTGAAATTTGATCCAAAAAAATTACCTTTATTCACCAAACTAATTCTTTAGCTTACAGTTTTCCAGCCAGCAAACCTGGGACGCCAGTTTCCCGCTGCATGTAGTTTGATGATCATGTGACTTAGTCATGTGACCGAAATTACTCAATTCAGCAAAGGCACGGAATAAAAGCCGGTTTGCGGACTTGCCACGGGGGCGGATTAGATAATATATACTAGATACATACATACATACATACATACATACATATATACATACATATATACATACGTACATACATACATACAAACATACATACTTGCATGCATACATACATACATACATACATACATACATACATACATACATACATACATACATTGTTTGTTTGTTTGCTATTCAAGGTTTTGGTCATCGCTATGATTACACTAGAACACAGGAAACGAGTGAAGTCGTCCGGTGTATTGTGGATCTTCTGGTTCCTTCTTGCGCTGCTAGAGGGCATTCGTCTACGCTCAAACATCGCTCACCGGTTTTATACAGTAAGTTACTTTCTTAAGGCACTACGAATACGACACCTGCCTTGCCTCGGCCGCTACTGTTGCTGCTCCAGCTTATTCTTAAAAAAAACAATAACTATCACTACAACTGGTTTAGAACACCAGATATTACCGATGCTGATTGTGAGTATTATGCCTATGTTCGTACTTGGCTAGTTATGTGGCTTAATTGGACGTGACGATGATGTCCTTGGTTAGAACCTCAGACCGGCAGCCAACTCAGTCACTTGCCGATTCGCCTAGTACCTAACATATGGCCATATGAATTTGGAAATGTGTTGTATAATTATATATAACCTTTACATGGTTTTTACTGAAGGACATTATAAGTACCACACAAAATGGTAAATTGTAACCTATTGTGGATTAACCAAACAAGAGGTTTCTATTAAGTAATTGAGGTCTGGTGATTATATGTAATACTCATATACTGTTTGTGCTGCTATTGCCACTGCTACTGCTACTTTTGTTGCTACTGATACTGGTGTTGCTGTTTCTATTACTTATACTGGTATTGCTACTGCTACTGCTACTGCTACCGTCACCGCTACACCCACTACTGTTACGGCTAGAACTACTACAGTTGTACTTTTGTCACAATACAATGTCTTGCATTTTGGTGAAACATCATTAACTCCATTGTTTCAGGACGACACGTCTGGAACGTTTCGCTTGGTGATCTTTTACGTCAGCTACGCAGTGTTCCTCCTCCAGTCTGCTCTTTCCTTCTTCGTCGACCACATCGAGAAGGCGGGCAAAACGAAAATACAGGACGAACACAGCTTATTGTTAGGCGAACAAAATGACGACATCGTTGACGCCGTGAGTTGGATTATAATTGCAGTTTAACAAGATTTAGCAAGATTTGCCGTCCAAGCCAAAGGCCCAGATGGCAAGTGGACAAGGAAGCCATTGGCTTATCTAGAGGCCAACAATGTTCATCTACTTATAACCCGCCCTCCTGCTATATGTGTCAACCTTGTTTTTAAACATATTCAAGCTGCTAGCAGTTACGCAATCTGTAGACAATTTGTTCCATTCATTTATTGTCCTCTGTGAGAACGAGTGCTTCCTGATGTCAAATCTACATTGATCCTTCACTACTTGTACCTCATGTCCTCTAGTTCTGCTATCCTTATTTGGTGAGAAAAACACATTTCTATCAATATTTTCATACCCATTCAATATCTTAAAAACTTCAATCTGATCTCCTCTTTACCTCCTTGTCTCTAGAGTTGTTAAACCATATTCTTTCAGGCGTTTTTCATAACTAAGGTCTGTCAGTTCTGGAATCTGTTTAGTTGCTCTCCTTTCTATGCGTTCAAGCGTATATATATATATCCTTCTTACGATATGGTCTCCATGCTTGTATACAGCATTCTAAATGAGGTACTATTGCTTTATAAAGAGGTATAATTAACTTTTTTCCCTTGTATGTTATGTTTCTTCTAATCAATCCAAGAATTTGATTACCCTTTGAAGCTGCAATACCACACTGCTCTGAAACTTTCATATCAGCGCTTATTGTAGCTCCTAAGTCATTGATATATATTAAGAATAATATAGGTCCTAATACTGATCCTTGAGGTACCATACTTGAAAACCGATTTCCAATTTGAAACTTCTCCATCTACTAAAACTCGTTGTCTGTCAGTCAGCCATTGTTCTATCCAGTCAGTTATGCTATCCCCGATACGAAGGGCTTTTAATTTAAGTAGTAATCTTTGATGTGGCACTTTGTCAAAAGCTTTCTGAAAATCTAAGTAGATAATATCTGCTGGCGATCCCACGTCTATACACTTAGTGGTTTCTTCCAAAAAACATAACATATTTGTTAAGCATGACCTCGCTTTAAGGAATCCATGTTGAGATGAATTGAATAATTTATGCTTAACGAGGAAGTCCACCATATGGTATTTAATTAACCTTTCTAATAATTTACAAATCACTGACGTTAAACTCACTGGTCTGTAATTCTCTGAATTTCTCGACCCTTTTTAAATAATGGTATGATGTTTTCTTCTTTCCATTTAAACGGAACAACTCCCTCTTTTAATGACAAATTGAAAACTCTTGCAAGTGGTATACTGATTTGTTCTACTGTTTCCATTAGTAATTTTGGAGGAATCCCATCCACTCCCGGTGATTTATTATCCTTCATTGCCTTTATTTTCTTAGCAACCATTTCTGGAGTTACGACTAACGGTCCTAAATAGTCAGATTTAGCCTCCTAAAATTTAGCATCAGCAACTGGTAATGAACTAATATCTTTTTTGGTAAACACTGAACTGAAGTAACCGTTTAGGTATTCCGCCATTAAAAAACCCTGTGATATTATATTTCCAGCGCTGTCTTGTCTTGTATGTTTGGTTACTCCTGACATATGCATAACTTGCTGTCATTTTTTATGTTACATACTAGTTTTTGCCCATAGCTTCTTTTAGATTGTCTGATTTCAGTTGTAGCTGCATTAAGTGCCTCGTTGTTATTTGCATAGTCTTCTTCCTTTCTGGTAATGGTTAATACAACATAATAAGTCAGTGAGTTCGACCACGCCATCTAATGTTACGCTAATACGTTTCTTAATTTCAGAAAACGTCTCCAGAAGCCGATGCAAACTTCCCTTCACGCTTACTTTTCTTGTGGATTACGAGGTTAGATAATTTTGTTCTAGTTTCAGAAAACGTCTATGAAAATCGACTGAAAGAATATGGTTTAACTACACCATATATAAGTTTATTAAGATGAGATCATATAAAGCGTTAGTGAATGAACAGTGGAGATTGGATATAGAAAAGTATTCGTGCTCACCTAGAATATCAATAAGTGGAACAAATTGTCTTTCTTTTGAATGTGTAAATGCTAGCATCGTGGATATGTTTATACACAACATTGACGAATATATCAAAGGCGCAGTATTATATGAATAACTGATGAACTAACTGATTCCTTCTCCACTTGCCATCTGTTTGTTTCTTTGGATGACAATATATCTTAATTAGTGTTGCGAAATCTTGCTAAGACGTAACGTGCACACCCATACATTTGGTCACAGGTTATAGTATATTATACGTTTCTTGTGAATACTACTGCAAATTATTAGTTTATGTGGTGTATTTGGTCAGACTGTGCACGAGCATGTCGCTTTATTCAGGTTCCTGATCAGGGGTTACCGCAAGAGTCTGCGGTTCGAAGATCTCTACGATATCGATCAGGGACAGAAATGCAAGAACCTCGTGGAAAGGTTCGAGCGTGCCACAGAGAATATACAATCGAACATAAATAGGTAAATTGTGCAAATGCGTTGACGCAGACAACAGTAGAACACGCAGTGATACAGTTATTCCCCTGAGTCATCCAATTTCCTAGTGATGTCGTTGGTTGCAAAGTATATGATGGATGTTTATTACGTATTATAATAAACTGTTTGAAGTTCAATTGTGCAGAAGGTTTCATATTTGTATAGCAGAGCAGTCGCCATACACGACATATATTTATTTGTTAACAATATGGTAATACAAAAATTATTGTTTTCGATTCAAGTAATAAAAATATTGTAAACATTGGCTAAAACTGCGATTGGTAATACCAAAGAGTTGGCATCATAACACAGTAACTGATTTTGAAGAATACGTTTCAATACACCGATATACTTGTCCTGGTTCGTGTCATATAAGCAAATGTGGCAAACTAAACGTTGTGATGTGTGCTACACGTACACTCGTTGTGTGCTATACGTACACTCTTTGTGTGCTACACGTACAATCGTTGTGTGCTACACGTACACTCGTTGATGCTACTTTCGTTTTTTCAAGCTGATGAAAATAATTTGAGATGTCTTCTTTGCAGCATACAATGCAATGCAGCATACAATGCACACATTGCGCGTTTCTTGATATGTATTGTGTGTATTGACTGCTCGATAAGAACGCAGTGACCTTCGTTGGCATTGCTCTGAATTTGATTTAATAGAAACAATATGGGGAGAATTTCCCCTGATGAGTGGAAACGGTTGAACATCTGAAATATATAAACAAGATATTATAATAATTGCAATTTCATATATTTCAATTATTCAACTGTATATAACATCATTGTTTTGGTGCATTATATTATATGTTATATATAATATAATGTTAAGGTTATAATTATCGTCTCGCTGACTGCGTGTTAAAATGGAAAACATATAGCGCCGTATTTTATGCGAAAGGAAGCGAAAGCTATAAAAGCATTATCAAAGTAACACTTTCGGCTAAATGTGGAACAAAATCATTTCAAACAAATGAGATAATAAATAGTATGCTTTAGTCACAGTAAGATACACACTAAACTTCATGTGCTCGCTACACAATCGTTCGGGCCGAGATCACTATGCCCGTTGTGCTCTGAGGCCGAAGTTACCGAAGTGGCGGGCCGAACTCTCCAAAAAATGCTGTCCGAATTCACCGGGCCGAATTCCCATGAGCCGACGTCACCTGTATCTGCACCGATAGCTCGCTGACAGCTCGGTGGCAGCTCGCTTCTATCCTAGATGGATCGTGATCGTCGACCTTCTATGGATTGGTGGCATCAACGTAGCTTCAACTACTGGGACTAATGTGGACATATCAATCTCTTTCAGAGATTTTAGCACCCGAATAACCCAGGGTTACCACCTTCTCTGGTACGGATCGCAGTCGAAACAAGTTTTCTCGAAGCAAGCAAAGTCGGCTGTGCTTCGTCGGTTTGACGCTTGCTTTTTTAAAACAAAGTTGGCTCCGTAGGGAACATAAACCAACTACATGTTACTATATTCTTACTACTGTTTGTGTTACAATCACATGCAGCACAACGAACCATTATGACGCTTCTAAACAACCGCTATCGCTGTCAACGGTAGGGTGAATGAATGGAAAGTACCGGTCTCGTAGAACTTTCTTATTATCAGTGACGTCACGTCGAAACTTGCCGATAAGCGTGGGAAAAATATGCGTAATAGAGGCAGGCCCGTAGAACAGAATATTGTCTGGAATTATTAATTAATGGAATTCTAATGGATTTTTCGGTGTTGTGGAAATGGAAATATATTACAACATGTAATATAATATAATTTCAAGCAATCATTGTTGTTATTCCCTTTTACCTAAGGTGAATTCTTACATACCGCAGTATCCAGCATGTAGGGCAGTTTATCGCCTTGAACGCATCACCCCCGGCAGACTTGTTCATAGCAACACTAATTTGACCTCTATGGGATTATTGTTCGACTACCATACGTACACATATATAAAAAACTGTCTATAGCCATGCATTCAATACTACAGCTGCGTGAACTAAGGCAACGTCGAGTGAACGAAACTGCTCAAGCTTCCAAAGATGATTCGAACACTGGTTATCTCGACTTCATCAGAATAAAACAGATTTTATTAATGTAGCCATCGAATGTTATACGTTATAAGACCAATAACTGTGTTGCAGTCGTGGTGATAGGAAGGACATTACGACGACTGTTTCACTGTTCCTTGCGTTGGCGTGGACGCTGAAAGGTTGGATGATCCTTTCCACGTTTTGTCGATTTGTCGCAACGGCATTGCTCTTCGCCAATCCGCCCATTCTCAGGTACATACAATTCCGCTATTAAACACTCTAAGCACCGACCCGATTATTCAGATCCGCCGACCAGTTTGCATTGACTATCCCGCGATACCATATTAAGGGTAAGGTTGCAGTCGCTTCTTTGTGGAAGAGCAGATACTGAGGAATGCTCGTTGCCGCTTTCAAAACAGTTTTAACGACACATTTCGCCTCTGAGCTCAGGTTCCTGAGGATATAGGCGCCATAAAAGTCAATTATTATTATTATTATTATCTTTTTCCATGCGGCAGCTTTAGAAAGCAGCAATGTTTTTGTTAATGACATGAGCTTTTATTTTTCTATTTACCTAGCATAGCTTAACTTATTTTAGCTTAATTTTAAACGTATTTTAAACTAGTTTTAATTAATGTTGTTTACTTAATTTTAACTTATTTGTCAACTTATTTGAATTATTTTAACATTGGTCTAAATGAAACACGGCGAATTGCATAGAAATGTATTAATTAATTACTTAATTAATCATTCGTAATTTATTATTATATATTCACCCGTCCGTACTCAGATACATACAACTCTGTTGTGGTTGATTGAATGACTGACTGATTGCTTTATTGACTGATTAACTGAGTAAAATATTGATTGATTGATTGATTTAAGTATTTTTGTACGTTTGTGTATGTGTTTTTTTTCTGTATTGATGTATTTATGCATGTATATATTGATGTATTTATGCATGTATATATTGATGTATTTATGCATGTATATATTGATGTATTTATTTATTATTTTAATATGCTGCCGCGTTAATTACTCGTTTCGCTTGTAGGTTGCTGATCGTGTTCGTGAGCAGCAAGGGCGGGTATACGTGGCAGGCCATCATTTACGCAGTCCTGCTATGTCTCTCCAAGTTTGCATTCTGTGTCTTCATTCACTGGTGGCTGTACGCAGCCTACCTGGCATCGATACAAGCCCGGACCATCCTCAACGCAGTCGTTTACCGGAAGGTAAGATTAGGGGAGAACGTGGCAAATTGTTACAAAGCGTTTTACGAAACATACCACTAATGTGGAGTTATATTCCATTCACAATTGTTTGTTACGTAAGAAATCGTGGAAATATTTGTTAACTAACAAAGAAAAGCATAATATTTGAAGCTTTGAACACATACACTGTCATAAGCACTGTGTATAAGATGCAAAAGTTGGTATAATCCAATTAATTTAATAAACGTAACACGTACGAGTGATACATGCTTTGCGATCCACGTGTTCTTTGCTGTACACGCACGCACGCGCACACGCACGCACACACACACACACACACACACACATATATATATATATATATATATAAACAACATTTATTTATTTATATTTATTTGTACGTCACACATATAGACAACATCAATAATAATAATGATAATAATAATAATAAAAAAATTAATAACACTATTACTTAGAGTATTATATTACTTCGAGAAGGGTACCACAAGAATCAGTATTATGACCTTTATTAGGACCTTGATTAATCTTTATATATATATATATATATATATATATATATATATATATATATATATATATATATATATATATATATATATATATATATATATAAGGTCTTAATACTGATCATTGTGGTACCCCACTCCTAAGCTGGTTTTCAGTTTGAAACCTCTCTATCTATTACAACACGCTGTCTTCTGTCAGTCAGCCATTGTTCTATCCAGTCGATTATGACATCCCCGATACCATGTGCTTTTAATTTAAGTAGTAATCTTTGAATTTTGATTGAAAGTTTTATGAAAATCTAAGTAGATAATATCTACTGGTGATCCCTCGTCTACCTACTTTGTGATTTCGTAAAAAAACATAACATTTGTTAAGCATGATCTCGCTTTTAGCAATCCATGTTGATATGGATTAAATAATGTATGCCTAGCAAGGACGTTCACCGTATGCTCTTTAATTAACCTCTCTAATAATTTACAAATCACTAATGTTAATCTCACTGGTCTATTATTATCTTAATTGTTTCTCGAACTTTTGGAAATAATGATATGGTGTTTGCTTCTTTCAATTCAAAAAGAACCACTCCCTCTTTTAATGACAAGTTGAACACTCTTCCAAGTGGTATACTAATTTGTTATTCAGCATCCATTAGTATATTTGGCGAAATTCCATCAACTACGGGTGATTTAATATCCTTCATTGCCTTAATTTTCTTAGCTACCATTTCTGGAGTTACAATTAACTGCCCTAAATAATTTTAGTTAGCCTCCTGAAAATTTTGCATCTGGAACTGATAAACACTGAACTCAGCCGATCCATCTCCACCTCTAGTCCCTTCATCTTCGCACATCCCCTACACTGAAAGCTAAAATTGGCCACCTGAACCTCAGCCCAGGAATCACAACTAGGAATTGACGAAATCCACCCAGTTGTTACAGTTCTCGCCTACTAAGTGATTGTGGCTTTTACCTGCGTTTGCACGGCGCCATCGCAGAATAAAAAAAAAATAGTTAGATTGTGTTAGATTAATATATGTTCCGCAAACATGGACTCATTATAATTGTTATTTCTGAAATCTAGCGCTTTTTTCAGGTTCTGCGGCTCTCGACCACAGCGAGACACGGGCGCAGCGTTGGTGAAACGGTCAACCTGGTGTCGGTCGACTCCCAGAAAGTCGAAGAAATGTTCATTTACTTCGACTCGTTGTGGAACGTGCCGGTCTGCCTTGTCGTCTGCACGGTCTACCTGTGGCACATCGTCGGCCCCGCGGCCCTCGCCGGGCTGGTCGTACTCGCTGTGCTCATCCCCACCAATGCCGTCTTCCTCGGAGGCAAGATCGGCCAGTACCAGGTACCGGTGTAGTTAGTGGCGTATTTAGCCTGTTTCTGTGGCCATCTACCTACCAATTTTGAGTGTCCACCTCCCACCTCTCACCAATCCTACCTCCCACCTCCCACTTCTCACGTCCTGTGACACCCTACTCTTTAGGCCACCTCCGGCTTAATATTTGATTTTTCGTGCGCAACCTGTTGCACATGCTAACCACGCAAACTATTGGCATACTAAACTTGCTCCCTCCCCCTTGTGGGATCCCAGATACGCTATTAGGTGTAGTAAGTTAAAAACTCTCCCCTAAAAACACTACTATAGTTTTTTTATGAACGCTCAAAAGAATACACTACTACGCGCTACTGACAAGAACATGTCACACGCCATGACGTTTATTGTATGATTTTAGACACTTTTTCACGAGCGATTTTTTATCCCAATCTCGCCACACCCGATTTGAGTGTTACAGGTCACGACCTGCTATTGGTCGCTTGTTGGACGCAAGTTCAACATCGAGGTCAACTAGTGGTCAATCAGATACAATGCTTCCACAAACATTCGTTTCAACAACAATAGTTTCATGGTCTCGCGCGGCACCGTGTCGGTCGACTAATTGGTAATTAACCGCTCGTGCAAACCGGTCTTTGCTATGTAGTCAAAACTGCAGCATTAGGAATCTGCAACATTATGTGTAAATTGACGAGACTGTCATAGTTGTTCATGTTATCTTTTTGTCACAGACTCTACGGATGAAAATTAATGATTCACGGATGCGGCTTACAAACGAAATTCTAAATGGAATGAAGGTAACAATAGTTGCACGAAATATATTCTTGTTTCAATTTAATATAAGTATCGTACATGCGTAAACATCATAGCAACGACACATATACAACAAATGACTGTTGTATAAAAAATTGTATTGAAATATCATGCCCAGCAGAGGCTGCCTAGCAATATATCTTAGTCACTGTTTAAAGATTGTGAAGGGTATCATATAACAGCACCCATTTTATTTACTTCAATTAACTGTTGAATTAGCGGCATGATTGGTAGTCGTATCCCAAGATGCCTGCAATTTTCCTTAGCAATATATATATATATATATATATATATATATATATATATATATATATATATATATATATATATATATATATATATATATATATATGTACATATATATATATATATATATATATATATATATATATATATATATATATATATATATATATATGATGATTATCTGATCCTTGTAGGTACTCAAATTCTATGCGTGGGAGACACTATTTCAAAAGAAGTTACTACAAATTCGCAAGAAAGAGCTGACGCTACTGAGAAAGATCGCATACGTCAACGCAATTACAGCAGTCACGTGGTTCATGTCGCCATACCTCGTATGTACCAAAGTCAAGGAGGCATAAAAGATGTATGTAAACAAGAACATGTAGAACTTTTTTATATGTTGATACGACCTTTCAATTTTCACTTTTGTGTGGCCTACAGTCGTTTTATAACGTTTAATAATGCTGTATACATCCCATACTGAACATTTGATACAGTTTTATATTTAGTTATTTTTATTTATTTGTATGTCACATATTTAATCAACATCAATAATAATAATGATAATAATAATAAAAATTAAAAAAGCTATAACTACTAATACTACTACTAATAATAATAACAATAATACAAAACATTAACACCAATAGTAATAATAATAATATCAAATATAAACTAATAGCAATAACGATATTGCTCATTCTAATTATGATGATGATGATAATATTAATAATAAAGATGGTTATGGTAACCGGGGTGATGATGATGATGATGATGATGATGATTCCATAATATTAATACTAATAATGATAATAATAACGCATTTTAAACACTATGCTTTGTCCAGATATCCTTGGCGATATTTGCGGCGTACGTGGTGTCGTCAGACGACCACGTGCTCACAGCCGAGACGGCCTTCATGACACTGTCTCTCATCAATATCCTCACCTTCCCCATGTCGCTGCTTCCCATGGCTGTCAAGAATATTGGACAGGTACGACAACTCAACGACGATACCGGGAGACACCGTGCTTCTTAAATCTTTACTCGTCCCACTCCCGATTTGAGTTTTAATACAATGACATCACAATCATAGTGCAATGACGTCATAAGCTCATCCCAATGACGTCACAAACACGTACTTTTATTCTTAACTGATAGGCGTCGTACATGTTATGAATAGAGTGTATTTTATCAGATACAATGGTCCAAAAACTGGCCTCGCTAATCGGTCTTGCGTGGTGTTTACACGCCTGAGGTTACCATGTATACCTACATGTGGAAAAACAATTGTAGAGCTGCCAAATCAACCGTCTACTCGTTCGACTTTCACAAATGAGATATCTTTATTAATGCATTCAACTATCTTAAGTACTGCTCTCAAATGTTTCCTGAAGAATGTTGATAGAATGTAAACACTGTGTTTTCTGTTTAAGGGAGTCGTGTCACTGAAACGCATTGCAGAGTTTCTCTCGCTTGATGAAATACCTGCCAACGAGGATAGTACCACCAGAACGACGAAAGGTTAGAATGAGTGGTTCTTTCTATGTTGACTGATCCACCATTTTACTGTGTTTTGTTGGTAATGTTTGATGATGCTTATGAATCGCGGTCCTAATAGAATGAGAGGATAGCGAGCTATGCGATAACAATTGTTATATAAAATATGTTATATACGCACGCACGCACGCACGCACGCACGCACGCACGCACGCAAATACAAATACAAACGCTCATAAAACACACGTTCACACACACACACACACACACACACACACACACACACACACACACACACACACACACACACACACACACACACACGCACGCACGCACACACACAAACACACACACACACACACACACACACACACACACACACACACACACACACACACACACACACACACACACACACACACAAACAAACACACACACACGCGCGCACGCACACACACACACACACACCAAATGTTCTTTACTAATATATATATATATATATATATATATATATTGTGTTTTTAGTTGGTGCTGATGTGATAACAATGGAGAGTGCAACTTATAGCTGGGACGGAGTAACGCCTGTGCTCAGAGGGTACGTCTGGCTAATGTATATAACAACGCACCATGGGATTTCACTATATCTGCTATTCCAGAACTCGACTGTATCATGTTGCTTAACTATCATTAAAATCAGATGCATATATATATATATATATATATATATATATATATGATTAAAACAAAACTTTCAAGAAACCCCAGTTGTGGGTTAAAGTTGCTCTCTCCAACTTAATTACACGTTATGTTAGCAAAATATATTGTTTATATTGAAGACGATTTTCAGAGAGTATCAATTGATAGACACTAAGCTAAATTATTAACTGATTACCTGAATTTAAATAATGGCATATGCATTTAAAAACGGCATGTTGTGTGCTGGTTCTGGCAGCTATGAAGATATACGATGTATCTTGATAGTTCTCCCGCTAATTTAAATGTAGCTTGTTATACACACTCTATGTAATGAACGAATCTTTATTTTTAACAACAAAAGTAGACAAACATAATAGAAGTAGCGATGTCAGGATAACATTACATAACCATAAAAGTGTCTAAAAATGGACAAGAACAATATTGTACGCATGTGACAGATAGTTTTCAGAACATAGTACATCAGTACTTTAAACCATTGCAGAATATAATGGTATACTGATATACTGCCGTCTATGATACATCGACAAAACAATAGCGTGCGAGTGTGTGAGTTTGTTTTGTGTTAGTTACGGATACAATGATTAGCACGTTCATTTCAGATTTGATTTACAAGTACCACGTGGAAGTCTCGTGGCGGTTGTCGGTCACGTGGGCAGCGGAAAGTCGTCAATGCTGTCGGCCATACTGGGTGAAATGGCTCGACTTTCGGGCAGATGTGCCGTGGAGGTAAATTAGTTTGTATTACCGTTTGCGATGGTGTTGTAACGCGGGAGTCTCGCGTTTTGCAGCAATAACAAGAGAGTGTGATGACACCAACAACTCAAAGTCTACTACTTTTGCTCGTAAAACAGTCGACGCCATCATTCCTCCGCTATTGTAATGCTTCGACCCACTTACATCCTATCTTTGAATGGACACACCAATTGTGTCAGGTAAATAGTAAGACGGGGGCAAGTACAATGTGTAGGCCACTGTTCCAGGAATAAAGAAATGGTAAGAGAGCTGGTTCTGTGCAAGCAAAGCATGGACAGATTAGACATATGATGCCCTGTCTGACGTATCCAAAACTACCCGAGTCTGAATTCGGGAAATTAGTGGAATTGAAAAGGTTATGCAAAAACACAGACCAATGTACAAGTACCGTGAACATTTTATTTGCCCGTCCTCCAAACGTTTATATGATGATGTGTTCTTATTGCAGGGTTCACTGGCCTATGTACCGCAGCAACCGTGGATACAGAACGTCACTCTGCGAGACAACATCCTGTTCGGGCGGGTACACGTCGCAACGAGGTACCAGAAAGTCGTGTCTGCCTGCGCCATGCTTCCAGACCTTCAGATATTGCCGGCCGGCGACATGACAGAGATCGGCGAGAAGGTAGCAATATTGTATTATCGCCAACATTAAGTGACAATCTAAAATCTGTTAGTATTGCCATTTACCACGATGTCAGGGCTGGATTAAATGCGGGCATGGTGTATGTCCTCTAATCGAACGCAGACAATTAATATTTATTCGTAGTTTGCAATAAATATACAAATGCGATGCATCGCGCTGGTTTCTGTTTCATCCATTGTTGAATGTCTAGTATATTTTATATGATCAATAAACCAATGTCGCATAAACATACCCACACTACATATAATATATAATTATTGTACGTAAACAAAGGAATGATGTTGGATATGAGTAAATGCATTACATGGAGAACGATGCTCATGTTACATGATGATTGTGCGTATTGTTCACATCTGTTTCTTTAGTTTTTTAGATACGCCTGCATAAATGGCCATGCGGGCATACCCCAACCTACTTGACGTGTTGCGCTCAGACTTTAAAGAGACGGCCGTTAGGCTGCGATCGGACAGACACCTTGTGAGGCTCAGGCCGGACGAGATTCGAGGGGGGACCTTTTGCGACATTATAAGTATTATTTATGTCACATAAACAGTGCTCGATCATTCAATGTTTACTTCTCGTGTCTAGGGGACTAATCTGAGCGGTGGACAGAGACAGCGGTTGAGTCTGGCCCGAGGTGTCTACCAGGACACGGACGTCTATCTCCTCGACGATCCGCTCAGTGCTGTCGACGTCCACGTCGCCAAGCATCTCTTCCAGCACGTCATCGGACCAACCGGCCTGCTCGCTGATAAGGTAGGCCGCGGTCACTGGCACATTGTTTTGTGGTGCGTATTGGTTAGAACGCCAGACTCTCAATTGAGGTAGTCTAAGTTCAAATCGTCATATTGTCGTTCAGAAGCTTGGGAAATTTCGTTCATTCCACGTTGCTCCAGTTCACTCAGCTGTATGATTTAGTACCTGGCTATAGGCAGTGGTGGATATGTGAACGAATAATCTTTGCGCAGTAATTGCAGCGTGGCTGTATACTTCCCAGACTAGTCGAGTTGTTGTTGGGATGAACAGGTCTACCAGAAAGTGAAGAGTACAGCGCCTTGGTCAGCACCCAGGATGGGATACCGCGATAAATAAGAAAGGATCATTACAATGTGTTATTTACTTAATATATGATCTACCTGCACAGAAGTGGCACACACATCACGCACATGTATCGTCAGTTCCCTCTATCAAGGGATATTGTGCCCCACTTCAACCCTGTATCTTTCAGTTCTTCTTTCATGGTTCGTGTACATTTGTGTTGGTCTGCTCCGTTTCTTTCTTTTTCGGGGTTTAAAATCAATGCAGTTTTCGCTTGTAGGTCATATGTCATGTTGAAGATATACCCAACCGTTTTCATCTCGTCTTCTTCAGGATGATGAATGTTCTCAAGTCTTGACGTTTGGTGGAGTCTGATGTTGGAGGCGGTCTCAGGCCAATACACTTAACAACGTGTTGTTGTAATTGGATATGAAAAGAAATGTAATATATATGGTTGTTGTTCCTCTTAATTCCCTTTGTAAAGGGATGAGGCCGACTACTTATTGCACTGCTGAACTGCTTTGGTTGTTGTCATTCCCAACTTATCACCATCATCAGCGGTTTCCCTCCACTTTTCATCTATCTCCGTCTTTCTTATATCCCTCGATGACTTGACGAATGTGCGATCTCTACCTTAGACACGGATCCTCGCCACGCACAATGTCACAGTGTTGCCGATGGTTGACCGCATCGTCGTCCTCCACGAGGGTCGGATTGTTGACGTCGGGACCTACGAAGAGGTTTCAACTACGAGTGAGACGTTTGCCAGACTGCTGAAGGCCCAAAATGAGGAGACGGCTAAAGTGGAAGCGGGTACTCGCACGCACGCATGCACGCACGCACGCAAACACACACGCTTGCACGGGCATACGCATACAAACAAGCACACGCTTGCATTCATTAACATGTTATTATTAGACATATAAATATAATTATATACGTATATGTGAACAAGATAGTGTATAGAAGGTGCGTTGACCTGACGAAATATGTTGATCCACTTCTTGATTCGTAATAAGAAATATATAGTAATGTTAAAATAATATATTTATGTTCGCTGTTTGTCTGTAGTTTTCCGTTATCTCATGTATGCTACTATAAAAAAAATAATCTACATAAATCAATAACAATGCATTCCTGTTAATTTATTTATGTTGTTTTATTTGTTACTCATTCCACATGTCAGATATCGAATACATTGCTATTTTTAGATGGAGGATCACAATCAGAACTAACTGTTTCGTCGGCGACAGCGACCGAAAGTAGTGGCACTGAAGCAATGTCTGTCTCGAAAGGCAAACCGCGGTACAGTTAATTTAAATCAACGGTTACATCATATGACATCTTAGTAATAAGTCATTTTTGTTGACAATCGTGGGTTTGAGATGCGTAATTTAAATGAGGATAATTCGTGGAATTTTGCTACAAGGACTTGTAGGGATTTGCGGTGTCTCGAACAGCCGTTTAAATGGAACAACGCTGAATTTCCTCTTCTGGCCGGCTCTGTGTATCCATTTATATAAATAAAGTCGTATACATGGACGAGTTTGACAGAGTTATTCTGCATTTTATTCTGGAGTATCATACAATAGATATTTGCATTGTTGAATATTACGATATAATGATCGAATCAATTATATCGATCGATTAAGTCGGTTATGTAATTCGATGGCTACATTGCAATCGACCCAACACATCATTCTGCATTGCAGCATAATTAAATGCTTGCATGATTTATAAGGATGTTCATTTGATTCCATTCACCACGTTACCTCTGTCTGTTTTGTTCTTGCAAAGAAAACGGAAACGAATTCGGTATGAGACACGCCACCGATCACCTGATGACATAATGCCATTTCCCAAAGACTCTCTCGAAGGAAAAGACACACTAATTGAGGAGGAAGAATCATGTGTGGGAGCGGTATGTCAGCCTACTTTGTGTTACAACTGTATATGTTAAACTATTTTAAACTATATGATGTTCTTCTAACCTCAACTATTGGTTTACTAACCCAACTGGTTAGAAGAAAATCGTGATTCATATCATTTCTGCTAACGTGATGGACATTTTCACGAATATTTTAAACTATTCTATAACAGACATTTGCTAGACAGTCATTGTAAGCAAATCAAATGATGACGTGCATGTTTACGACTTACGTTCTAATATATTTCTGAAATTAACATGATGTAGACAGCATCTTTCAAGTACTGTAGACAAGGGAGTTACTCTATATGTAGTTTCTTCTTCGCTGTTGGTCCTTTCATATTATTCTCTTATAAGCTTTACATATATTTAACTTTTTTGTTTAATTTGATGTGTCTGGGTAAACGCTTTTGGTTGATTGAACTTTTCTGAACTTAAATATATGATCTCTATTTTCTTTAGAACTCAGCTACTTAAGCTGGCTTCTTCTGCTCGCCGTTTATATGGCAAACATGCTTTCATATAACGAAGATCCCATGATCCCATTTCGGGAGAAGGCAACTATCGGTTGCGAAAAAGTGAGAAAACGTTAATCTTCGCGTTCAAAATAAATCTTTAGTAAGCTATTCTCCCATTTTGTTCAACATTGTGATTCACACTCACACACCTTTTCTGTGGCAGTAGTAGCACAGTCAGTGTTGAACTACTCTCACAACTTGTTCAACATTGTGATTCACACTCACACTCACACGTCTTCTGTGGCAGTTGTCGCACGGTCAGTGTTGTCTGCTTCAGGTAAAGGTGCGGACGATCTGGGGATATATCGACAGTGGCGGACTCGGGTCGTTTGCCTTCATGGCGTGCGGCCTGGTATTCTTCGTTCTCAGCCAGATATTGACGAATGTTTGGTTGAGCAGCTGGAGCAATGATCCCGTAGTGAACGGAACACGTGACAGAGGACGTGAATACACGAGACTGGGCGCGTACGGCGGATTCGGCATTTTACAACGTAAGTTTTGCCCAATCCATAACGTAGACCATATCATTGAAGGGGGTAGAGTGTACGATCAACATCCACCATGAAGACAGGTCTGGTTACTATATCCATCTGACACTTACTAGAATGAGTATTTCGCAAGTTAGCAAATAACTTTAAACGCACATTTTAATTTATTTATCATCATATATACATATCACGTATGAACACCATGCATATATCGGCTTTCTGAAGGTACAATTTGACACCAATGTTTGATTGTAGCACTCGGTTTTTGTTGCCACTGAAGCCTACATACATCCTTGCGTGCGTGCGTGTGTACGTGTGTGCGTGCGTGCGTTCGTTTGTCCGTCAATCCATGCATTCCTTAGAGATGCCTAACTTCATATATTGCAGTGTTCTTCGTTTCGATGCTGTCGATCGCCCTCGCCTGCGGTTCTGTCTGCGCTTCATCCAAACTCTATTCAGCACTGCTCGGCGCCATCCTGCGCGCTCCGGTCTCGTTCTTCGACACGACCCCTATCGGCCGTATAGTGAACCGCTTCGCTAAAGACATGGACATTGTCGACTCGGCTCTGCCTGCCTACATCAGTTTGTTTTTGATCGTTCTGGTGCCGTTCATCTCGACCATAGGCATTATATTGTACTCGTTTCCGGTGTTCGCCGCTGTCCTGATTCCGTTTGGCGTTATCTTCGTACTCGTCAAAGTACATATCTTAAGCTGTGTATCTTGAATATTCCACTTGTGTCCCTCACTAGGACATTTTCCCTTGCGTGACGGGAGTCGATCCGTGCAACACCTGCATGGGGCGATTAACTTAAGTTCATCGTTAACTTCAAAAAATTAGGTTAACATTCACCTAACTTGGTTAGTTAACCGTTCAATGTTACCTTATATTAATTTGTAGTGAAATGAACTGATTATTGTATCAATTAATTTTCATATGACTTCTATTTTTATATAGTAATTATATTAATATCATCCACATTATTAGATACAGGTAACATGATATTAGCTCAGTGGGTAACACTTGGAGTTTATAGGATATGCAGCCGCTATATTATTTTACCGGCGACAAGAGGTTGCAAATCCTATAAACTCCAGATTGACATTTTGTGTAAGTCAACTTAATTAGTAGCTTAACTAGTTAACTCCATACGTTAACTTAACTTAACTGGTTACCTTTCAAAATACAAGTTCACTTAACTTAATCGAAAACATTCCAATATTAACTTAATTAGTTAACGTAGTAAATTAATCACCCAATGTCAGAATTTGTCCTTCTCCTCAGCTTGTCTACTCGGCCAACCTACGACAGTTGAAACGCATTGACTCTGTCAGTCGTTCGCCCATCTACAGCTACTTCGAGGACACCTTAGTCGGGCTGGCCTCGGTCCGCGCCTATCGTAGACAGGCGGACTTCACCGCCGCCTTCGACGTTCTGGTTGACCGCAGTCAGAGAGCCTGGTACCTCTACATCATCTGCGTGAGGTCGGTAATCACATAAACATCTGCGTGAGGTCGGTAGTTACAGAAACATCGCTATGTCTTTGTTGAAGTGTAGTGCTTCCTTAGTGTCCTTCCATCATCTATAAACTTCCTCATCAATTCGCGAATTTGGGCCGTTGATATTAAAACTTGTATTGAGTGAATAGTTTAAGTAATACGTGAATTGTTTAAGCAATAAGTAAATAGTTTAAGTAATAAGCTTTAATGGTAGTTTTGCCCATTCCTGTTGATTTATTTGTCCTCCTATTGCTTGAAATAGTTTGAAGTAATTATACTTTATTTTTATGACAGTTGTAGCAATAATTGTACAATATAAAGAGTTATGACGATAAGAAGTACCGGATTAACAAGGCAACTTCACGAAACATTTTTGTTAAGTAAACATAGTTGATAAAGAAAAATAGTAACACTAACAACAATACATACACATGTCAAAATGAGGCATACTACGATGTTGTATACGTCAGTGGAATTGTCGCAGCGAGGAGCACCTCAATGGTATTATGTGTTTCTAGTTATTTTACATTGAGGTGTCCGCCGGACAGAGTTTGTTTACTATACCAAGATACCGCCTTGAGCGGTATGGACGCCGCTCCTACTTCGTTGCTGGCCCGACACTCTGGAATACCCTGTTATTTAAAAATAAGTTTACTTACTTTACTATTGTTTGCACCTTTGAGCAAGTTTTCCTGGGATTGACGTTATAGATGTGTCACGTATTATTACTGCAGGTGGCTGGGAGTAGTGATGGAAACCGTCGCAGCCATATTTGTCTTGCTTGTATCGCTATTCGTTGTGTTCGAGAGTGGTTCACTCTCGGCTGGAGTTGCTGGCTTGGCACTGACGTACGCTTTGCAAGTAAGTACCTGTTAGTGCTAGTAGCTATTCTTCCTCGCAGTTCCCGTCATAACGGGATAGGCCGACTAGCTTTTCTAGAGCGCTTCTTGTAATTCCTGTTTGCTCTCTACAACTATGGCCGGGTCGACTACGTACATATTCCTCCAGATAACAAACCTTGTAGTGATGTTCTGCTGATTAATTATATCACCAAGGCATGACAAACAGAAAAGGACTAAGCGCACTTCCTTGCCTAAGACCGATGTTAACCTGAATCTCATCCGACAGTCCATGGCAAACCACTCCGCTTTCTTTTGTTATATAAAACCAGGCCGAAATAATTACGCTGCAACGTTTTTGACAGCATTGCATCTTGCTATTATAGTATTTTATTTTAGTTGTTGTTTGTGCATTTTGTTGGAGTTATGCAACCATCAACATTATGTTTTAAAGCGTACTAATAATCGTATACCGTATATGTTGTTTGATGCTAAGCGTGTATGTTGTTACCGGACTCTTATGTTAAATGAAATGTACTTACCTTTGAGAGCTTTCAAGACTCTCTCGTTCCACTCGTCAGCGTCAGTCTAAACCGTGAACTGACGCGGAACCAGATTAGCAGGTCTGACTGTGGCTTTAGAAGGAGGGATCGCGAGCGTATTTAAAGCTCCGTCGCTACACAGTCGCTACTAGATAAATAAATAAAAAAAAGTTCTTTGATACGCCATTTTCTAGCTTACACCAATCAAAGTCCGTTTAAAATATATAAATAAATACATAAATTAAAACGTCCTCACAGAAAAGCATAAATGTCATCCACGGCAACGGCCATAGTCGATAAAACAGCTGTTGGCACATTGCATTATGCACATTGGAAGAGATGAGTCTTTAGTTTGCGTTTAATACTTTCAACGAAGGTGCGTCATTGAGGGAAACTGATAGTGTGTTCCAATGTGCGGGGCCAGTTGTTCCAAAACCACGTCTGCCGATCGATATACAGTAGGTATGTTTCCTTTAATAGTTAGACTTTTTATACTACAAGCCATTATTTAAATTAAGTAATATCAACACGATGAACTATTGTGTACAGGTCACCGCTTATATCAATCTCTGCTTGAGAAGCTCTGCTGACGTAGAAGCAAACATCGTCTCCGTCGAAAGGATCAAGGAATACATCGGCGTCGGTAGCGAGGTATGAACTGCCCAGCTATGTAAACCGACATGAACAGCAGAATGGGACCAGTTCACCAGGTGATCTCAATAAACAAAAGTTGATGTCTATGAATAATTAAACCTGGCCGAACACAACCTTTGCCTGCGTGTATTGTTATTCATTTTACTAGAGTTGTACTGACGATAGACGTGCCATTTAAATGCACAGTTAATAATTTGAGTACAGTGTTAAAGGGAACAAGGGATTATACAACGGCAAACCTTGTTGGTATCCACTCGACGTTCACAAGCGTATGTTTAACATAGGATTCTCAGGACGAGACTGCCTTAAAACAATGCGTATGGCAGTCTTCTGTTTCTCATTACATCTATGCAGAATTTAGGCGTGAATATGTCCTTTCTGATATTTAGCTTTGTAATATGTCATAGTAACACCGTGATTCCTAGGCAGCGTGATTGTTTTGTTGCAGGCCCCGTGGTGCGTGCCAACCCACACACCTCCAGCTTCATGGCCTCAACATGGCGCCATCGAATTCATCCGTTTCTCGACAAGATATCGCCCAGGACTTGATCTCGTCTTACGGGGAATATCTGCTCAGATTTCGCCCAGAGAAAAGGTTGTGTAACTGGGTATTACATATTATGCATGTCTTGCTGGAAGCATTTTATATCCATCATAAAACATGTCACGTACGGTATTGTCCGTATAATTGGTTGATAGACACATTCATGCAAATATGTTACAGGTTGCGTTGTTATTTTACTAAATTTAGCAATACCCTTCAAATCGCACCAATTAGGAGTTACGGCCCCTGTGTAGGTGATTAGATAAGCACTTTGTGCAATTGCAAGCCCAACGCACAATGCGTGGAAGCGCTGACAACGACCCATGGCAACATTGTCACCATAAGCACTATCTGAAAAAGTAGAAGAAAACTTGAAAACATGCATGTAAAGGAAAGAGATTGCTAGAAGACAGCTTAAAACAGTAAAACAAAGACGTAGTAATTGGTGTTATGAATATAATGTGAAACAGCGGCAACGTGGTTTTGCGTATGTAACATCGTTTTGTAACTAAGACAAAAAGTGTACAATATTAAGTACTTAATAAATGCATCCAACTAATAAGTCCTATAACAACTATGATGTTGACATTCTGGTAAAACCATTAATTCAGTCAACTCGATGCTGTCCAATCTTACTGAAAGTTGCAGTACGTCTTCTCAGTCTCTGTTTGGCCTGAATGCTCACTTTTTAGAATGAGCCAACAAATGACTTTTTATAATCAGTGATAAGTTGTCATCACTGGGGTTATAGCGCTAGTATAGTCACTTCAGAGTCAGTTTGCTTGTCCGTATCAAAAGCAGTGATTAATAGTCAAAGTGAGGCAGTGGAGAAGGTGCACTTATTAAAAAAAGTATTTTATTATCACTAAAATATGTTGTCAGTTTAATGACATATAATTTGTTTGTTTTTTTTTATAAAAATAACAATTGTTCGCGTCGACCAAGATACGTATGTTTACGGAAATAAAAAGAAGTCACACAAGTCCACTGCGAATACATGCATGCCAATCACTTGCAGGTGATTTATTATGTAATATGTCTTGTAGATTGGCGTGGTGGGTCGAACTGGAGCCGGTAAGTCGTCCTTGACTTTGGCACTATTTCGAATCATCGAAGCTGCCGATGGTCAAATCGCCATTGACGGGGTCCGTATCGCTGATCTCGGCTTGCACGATTTAAGAACCAAACTTACTATCATACCGCAGGTATAATATGCAATTATCTCCAAGAGGGATTAATCATATGTTCAAACATATTAGTTTATCGTATTGTGTGTGTATAGATTACAAAGAAAAGCAACCGCCATGGATGGTTATTCATAAAACATGGGGATATTCGTTTTTATAAATGCTTAGCCTTAGTACATTTGTCTATATAGGCTTAAACTATAAATATTGTTGATGATACAGAAAACTGTTTAAGCACACACAAACACACACACACACACACACACGCACGCACGCACGCACGCACGCACACACACACAATGTTATGTGAGAAGACCAGACAATGTCCCGTCTCATTTTCCCGACAGGACCCTGTGTTGTTCTCTGGTTCGCTCAGAGACAATCTTGACCCATTCGCGCAATATAGCGACTCACAGATTTGGTTGGCATTGAGAAAAACAAATATGGAAACGGCAGTGACAGCTTTGGTAAACCAATTAGAATATGACGTTGGGGAGAACGGAGACGCATTAAGGTAAGAAGGATATGCCGTTTCACGAAATACTGTTTTTCAGTAACGTAGTTTTTACATTTTCATTTAGACGTTTGGTAATCAATCACAAATAAAAATGTATTATTCTTCATAAACAGTTTCTGCTTTGAATCGGTGCCAACGTTCTCTCGCATGCACGCACTCCCGCATGCATGCTAGCTCGCACGCAAGCAAGCACGAACGCATGCACACACGCACGCAATTACGCACGCACTGTTCCTGCGACAGAAGTTTGTGAAGCACAGTGGGTGGTACTGCCCAGCTTCTGCAGCTGTGCAACATAACTGGGACAACACAGCATTGTACGCCAGCATTCGTTTATTCAGAGGTATATTGGGCCAGCGTATCCACATCTTCCAGAAGGACTGGAATGCGACGCTGCCCAACGTGCATCGAATATGCACGGTGCTGCAGAGTGAATATCCCAGTGTATCATTGGACCGTTACTTCTATTTCCCTCGCAGCATACCACCCTCATTATATGTCTCGAATGTTTTCGCGAGGAGTATATGGACGTTGTCAGTCTTTGTCTCGTTGAAGAAGATGTTCCAGTTGGTTAACTGAAGCTGGTTATAAATGCGTGTGTTTAAATGCAAGGAGCATAGGAAATAAGAATAAACGAATTAAGTTAAGGTAGAATATGTTGACCCTCACATATTTAGATAGGGTCGCCAGGAGGCAGCATGTGAAAAAAAATTCAAATTTGTAGCGCTGACATTTTTATTTTTCAGCACTATGGTATCGCATACTAAGTTATGCTTGTCTACATCCCCCTTTTTCGCCCACTCGCCGGTTAGCAAGCTGTTTTACCATCTAGTGAATCGTCCCTTCGTGTTGGTAATTTAAAAAAATTGTATGTGCTATATGCGTACCTATTGGCTTTTTATAATATGCATTAATATAATTATTTAGAACTAGATTATTTGGTCGTAATATGTACTTTATTATTATAATATTTTGACACACTTTTGGCTTTGATAAGTTGGACATATGGCTAGTGCCCTATAAATTATTTCCCTAAAAACGTTTATTATACCCAGCGTTGCCCTGTGGTGAAAATTCTAACATCTGTCCTTTATTAACTTGTTTTTCTATAACGTCTTGGTCCCACTATTTTGCATCTCTAGTGGTGCCTATATAGTTTATTTCTGACTTTTCTGCTGACTTAGGCTACCCGGAATTTAAAAAATATACATGTGTTTTAAACATGTATAGTTTTAATTACATCTGATCCTGAATTTGCAATTTTGGTTATGTCTTAGCCATTAAATAATCACTGTATATAACATTTTCAGTACTAAGTATGTGGTTAAGCCAGGGTGCCTATGAATTATGCGGAATGTGTACAGTTAAATATGCTTGCTTATTAAAACTTCACTTTCATCATCTTAATATTTACATTATTTTGTATCATTGGCCTGTTTATATAAATTGTTTATAATTTTAAAGACAATGAAGCTGCTATTCCTACTGTGTATTTTCTTCCTGTCCTGTTCGATGGCATTGAGAAGTGATGACTTTGCCATGTGCAAGCCAAGAAGCATGACAGGAGGCAGTATGTTGTAGTAGATGGGGAGCTTTTAAACTGGAAACCAGTTTTCAGTGGGGTACCGCAAGGATCAGTATTAGCACCTTTATTATTCGTAATATGTTTCAATGGCTTGGACGATAAGATAACAAGCAACCTACTGAAATTTGCAAATGACACAAGAGTGTTTAGAAAGGTTAAAATTATGGTGATAAACAACATTTACAAACGAGTCTAGATAATTAGATGTTATTTAATGTTTTGTAATTGCATACAAGCTTGGATACCATATCGTTAGAAGGATATAGATACGCTTGAACGAATGCAAAGGAGAGCAACTAAATATTTTCCAGAACTGAGATACCTTAGCTACGAAGAACGACTAAGAGAATGTGTTTTAACGACTATAGAGAGAATGAGGTTAGAAGAGATGAAATTGAAGTGTTTTAAGATATTGAATCGGTATGAAAATATTGATATAGATATTTTGCTCTCACTCAAGACATATAGTACAACTAGAGAACACGTGGTAACATTAGTTAAGGTCAGTGTAGATTGGATATCAGGAATTGCTCGTCACACAGAGGAAAATGAATGAATTGAACAATCTATACACATAATATGTAAATGCAAGCATCGTGAATATGCTTAAAAACAAGATTGACACATATCTTAACAAGGAGGGTTACACATAAATTAAAAATGTTGGATTCTCGATAAGCCAATGGCTTCTTTGTTCACTTACCATACGGGCCTTTGTCTTGGATAACAATTTTGTTAAATCTTCAAAGTCCACATCGTTTGCGTCTTCCCGCTCTAGTGGCATTCCCAAGGTCTAGATTGGTGGGTCAAGCCTAGTTGTTTTCTGCCTGACCGCACCCAACGCTGCAGCAAGGTAAAACGTAAGCAGTACAGGCAATAGTGTGTCGCCATGTGATTATCCGAGTGTCGTATCGAATCAAGCTGACGGGGCAGATCTCAGACGAACCAGCAAGTGCGTACCTGCGAGGAGGAGGCGCACAAGTTGGAGGTTGTCGTCGCTACAGCCTGTCAGGTGTGGGACTTCTAGTATTCCGCGTCGTTGTATGATATTAACACTAGATGGCTAGCAACATTATGCAATGTCAGTGGTCTTCGACACGCTTACAGACTAAAAGACCATTACAACATATAGTGTCGCAAATAAAATATCATCACGGTCGCCAGCCCGAAAAATATGTATCCGACACCATTATTTTTACTGTTGTTGTTGCACAGTGTCGGACAACGCCAACTGCTATGTCTGGCCCGGGCGCTGCTGGCGAAGACGAAGATCGTGATTCTCGACGAGGCAACAGCGGCCGTGGATGTCGCCACCGACCAGGTGATCCAACGGACGATCCGCATCGAGTTGGCCGACTGTACCGTCATCACTGTCGCTCACCGTCTCAACACAGTGCTGCAATACGACAGGTATAGCATCAGCAGTAGTGAACTTCCGAAATGCGTAATGAAATATGATTGTGTTATTAAATGTCGGTGTACTACATTTCCTGGTTAAGGCTGGTCGTGCGAATTTGGGGTGGTTCAAATTTGACCGACTGCTGGTTGCGACTCTGAAGCAGCGCCAACCAGCGACCGCCGAGACTCGCATTTGGTGCACACCTTTCATCAAACCTCATGCCGGGTTTGGCACGAGTCAATATGCCTCTATTGCAATGCACATACATGTCACCTGACTAAAAACTCATATAATTTAGCTTCGTATTTTCATGCGACAAGCTGTCGCCCAATTGGGGAATAAATCGCTCGTGTAGACCCACCTGTTATCATGCTAGTCATGTTGTCTAGTTATTGAGCTCTACCCACCAGCTATGCCCTAAAACACTTGATTTTCAACACATTGATGTCAGCCATTTTGCGGCGGCGACACTGCACCCGTCTTCTGCATGACGTCTGCTTCATCCTGACATCCCCACATCATCAAACACCATATCAATCATCCTACCGTATTTTGATCTTCCTCGGAGTGTCGTCCATGTATACATTTTATCATTATTATTTTTATTTCCCTTGGTCCTTTGCGGTGAAGGAGCCAAATCACTTAATTTGTTCCGCCGTCTCGACGAGTCGTCTCTATCCATCGCGATTTTCCGAATTTCTCTTACTTTCTTTGCCGTTCACTCCTGCCCTTTCGTTCTCCCTTGCCCTATCGATGTCTCCTAATACTCTCCTTCCACCTTAATTTTTATCCTCCTCTTCTCCTTCTATCTCTCTTCTGTTTTCCATGATGTCTTTGTTAACCTCTCCTCACCCATTCTCTTTATGTTTCTGTCCATCGCAGTCTCCTCCCCACTACCTTCATCCTCGGGTATCAAACCGTTATCTTCTCTTAATTCCCTCCATCGTTTTCTCTTTTCGCTTTCTCGTTTCACACATATTCAACGAACCGATTATTGTTCTCTGCTGCCAGTACCTTCTCCTCATGTCTCTATAACAACAATGATTATTATTATTTCAGGTTAATGGTTCTGGACGCAGGACATATCCAAGAATTCGACACGCCCCGTCGACTTCTCAGCAATCGCCGTTCAGTGTTGTACGCCATGGCGAAACAACTGAAGAACGTCAACTGATGTCTTCTTGCATAGTCTGATTTTAAGTCATATTCGAGTGGTCATTGTGGAATAAAGACCCGCAACAGTGTCCGATACTGCGTTGTGGAATACATACATGTAATAGAGTCAACTAGATGATACAATGACCGGCGAAACTAAATTGTCGATTGGGATGTGGCGTTTTTTCGGACGTCTTGACACAATGACCACATATAATGTGTCACGTCGTGTCATAGAGTTGCAAGTGATATGTGTAGACTAAAACAGTGGATTACTGATAGGTGCATTTCATACGTTTTCTTCGGTTATCAGAATCGAAGGACGATTTATACGCGAAGTCCGCAGCATAGTGTTACTGTTCGTACAATACACGCGCAATATATGGCAACAGCTTAAAGAACTATGTAGAGTAAAATGAAGCATCGTGTCGGTAAACGAATGTAGAAGTGGATATGTCAAAATATGCCGTCGAAAATTTGATTCGTGAACAGAGAAATGTGCGTTAAAAGCAATCATTGCACGGATGCACTACTCCGCAGTAATTTCTTTGCACTCTTTTTCGTGGTGTAAACATGTTCTCTGCGTTCGTTAATAACTTTTGTAAACAAGAATTTTGAATACGTGCCAGAACAAATACGGAGGTTAAGACGTAATAGCGGTATATAATTATAATCACAATAGACGTGACTGGCGATAAAACGTTTAACCGAAGTGGTACGTAGCCAAGCGGAAGTGCAGCAGTTCTCACGATAAAACATTGCTGTTCCAACTGTTCTGTCTTCCTCCCCGATAATTATGTCGTTGTTATTTGAGGAGTAACTACGGTTAGATTTATGGTTAAGGTTGGGCTTTGGGCTTGGATCTATGAAACTGGTATATACGTAATGACGCAACGCGACTAGTGTTTAGATTGTTGTAGCGAGTCGGGTAGAGTTGGTCGTAATGAATAGTGCAGACCGGAAGGCGAACGTATTTTTTCGCGAGGCAAGCCAAGTTACTTCCTCATTGATTCATATTATGTTCTGTTGGTACAATTATTAAATGACCTTTACCAACAATCACTCTTTGTGTGTTCCTGTAGCAAACGAGCTCAGGGTTCTACCATTATGCATCAACAGGGTACAAGCATTACGCATCAACAGGGTATAAACACTATTTGTTGTATCCATAACGGTTTTAATTAAGGAGCCATGTGCCAAATCCCTTTGAAAACTAGTTGTGGAAGGCAACTGGTTTCGAGAATGCCGATTACATTACTAGTGTCTATTAAATTACAATTATAACTGATATGTTACCAGGGTGCTAAAGGCAACATTTACACATTCGGTTTATAATTTATGTTCCCAGTTAATTAGTTGAAGCTGCTTAAAAACTCATGATTTGGCAGAACTATATTTGGGGAATAAATAAATAATTTTGTATTGATGACATCACTTCAATAAGTTAATTTAGACTAAATATTTATTCAATAACAATGTCACCTATGATATAGTTCTTTGTTAGTGCAATAAACTTTGCAGATATGATGTGACAATTATCTGAAATCATAGGGTTATCAATGTTCCGTTAAGCTGCCATTACGATATGTTGAAACATTATAATGTCAGTCACGGTAACGCCAGTCACACACTCTTGTAAGCATTTTTCTTGTTTTCAATAAATTTCCGAAAATATGATCGCATATGCATTTGTTATTATAATGTATTTAATGCATAAGTACGTCAGTCGAAGTTCAATTTTAAGTTTGAAGAGAATGTTGTAATTCATTTCAACCAAATATTTCAATTTGTCTTTGTTGTGTACCATCAGTCACAATTCATTAAACACCTACCATTAATTACTGGCTAGAACAATATTTAAAAATGTATGTCTTCCATTAGCAGTTAGCATAGGCTTTCTATATACAAACGGTGAACTATTTGAAATACTATCTTATGGAAGTAAATATAAATTGTTTAACAACATCATATTTAACTGGTCACTGGTTTTAACATCAGTCAAAGTGGAAGTGTAGCAAAATGTATAGAACAATAATACGTTGTGGTCACTGGTTTTAACATCAGTCAAAGTGGAAGTGTAGCAAAATGTATAGAACAATAATAGGTTGTGGTCACTGGTTTTAACATCAGTGAAGGTGGAAGTGGAGCAAAATGTATAGAACAATAATAGGTTGTGGTAATTGTTTTTTTTTTGCTAATTATGTTTGTTATATTTATAATTATATCAACTTACACAAACAATGGTGAATGTTTCGTGTAAAGATATATAATAACTGTAACGCGAATTCTCGTAACGGCGTTGGTGAAAACGATAACAACGGTGTCATGTCATTTTCAGACATGTGACGGGGTCTGGTTTCACATTAGAGAGGTATTTCTTCATGTGGAGAAGTTACTCAATAAACTTGTCAGTAAAAGGAAGCAAAAGAGTAAGTCACATTTCCCAAGAGTCTTCAGAAGAATGAAATATGTTAACGTATGACCATTTTTTTTCCCGTAGAAATTATTATTAATTTATATAAAATAGAAATGAAGCTATGGAGGATAAGCAAGTCTAAGCAGGTGGGTTTGTAATTTACGGCGAAATGTTGTTATATTTCCTACAAACTTAACGGTAGCAGTGAGTGAGTTCCATAGAGTCAGTGCAGCAACTGAAAAGCTCTAGTTCAGACATTTGTTTTAACACTGGGAACAAACAGGTGATTATAATTAGATTATCGAAGCTGCCTGGGCTGTCTTGCAGGAACCAGCAGTGAATGTAAATATGCTGGTTGCTTGGATGAAAGTGCTTGATAGATATATGTGCAGATCTTAAACATAACGTGATATCTGACAAGGAGCCAATGCAATAATTTAAGAGGCACATAGTTAGGGAAACGAGGAGACCGGGTAACTACTCTCGATAAACAATTTTCAACAGGTGAAAGTTTCAATATGTACTTGAGAACAATATTGTAATTGTCCAGTCTACTGCTAATGAGGGCAATTTCAATAGTTTTAGCGACAGCAAACTACTGCAACGAAAAGTTTGTGTAATGTGCTGTCTAACATTTAAATTATTATCAAAGGTAACTTCCGTGCTGAGGCGGCCGGTGTCTGGGAAAAACAATTAAGTTTACCACGCTGTTTTGTGTACCAATAATAAGAAACTGTTTTATCTGCATTTAACTTTCCTTTGCTGTCAGTCATCCAGTGGGAGATATCATGGAGACAATCACTGAACTGGTTTAAATAGCAATTTGTATCCGGGGTGGCCAAGGAAAGGAAAGCTAAATATGTGTATCATCTACATATAAGTGGTGACCCAAGTTGTGACTTTGAATAACTGAGCTGAGTAGTAGTAGTAGTAGTAGTAGTAGTAGTAGTAGTAGTAGTAGTAGTAGTAGTAGTAGTAGTAGTAGTAGTAGTAGTAGTAGTAGTAGTAGTAGTAGTAGTAGTAGTAGTAGTAGTAGTAGTAGTAGTAGTAGTGTAAAGAGTAAACAACAATGGTCCAAGAACAGAACCCTAAGGAACACCACATCAAGTGGGTAGTGCCGCGTTTAATGAGTATGTTATGATAAATAGTATCAAACGTAGCATATTAATCGAACAAGGCAAGTGTTGTTACTTTATCCTTGTCCATATTTAGGTTAACGTCATTGTTTACTTTTAAAACTCTGTAGAATGAAAGTGTTTGTAAGCTGATTGTACTACATTAGACATGCCATTTGTATCAATGTGAGATCTCCGACGACTTACCACAACTTTTTCTAATACCTTGGACATTAAGTTTAGAATATGAATAGGTCTATAACTATTAAGTTTTTGTTGTTTGAAATCGTCAGGAAAAAAAACAGAGCTCAGTGATGCATTTACAGTATTTGTTAGTGGCAATGGATAAAGATCATATGACTTATTTGGGGAAGACATGATTATTTTCCTTATTTCAACAACTGTAGTAGATAATATACTTGCGGAGATTCCACTTATACAGGACTCGTGGATTGTCAGCATCATGTGTGACCATGTTTGTATAATAATCGGTTTAGCTTTAGCCGTTTGTATTTTACAATATTGAAACTGTTTTAAATAACGTTACCTACCCAACAGGGTGCGTGATTTGCGCCATACGCGTTCAAAATAACGACGATGCCTTATATAATGTAAAATATCAGGAGTCATCCACAGAGCTGGTGTTTTTTGTGACAGTTTTGATGGTTATGAGGGCGTGTTTATGAAGTAAAGTCTTGAGTACGTGATAGTATTGTTCACATAAGTCGGATCTCTGATAACGTCGGATTTAAGAATACAATTATTGGAGATACATATTTGTAATAATCGGATGGTTATTATTGTATGTCATATGTGCTTTCAATTGCTTTAATAACTCAATTATTGATAGCATTGACACAAAGTTATGTAAACGAGCAGTTTTATTGGCCAAGAACACATAGGAAGAGTCCGTTAGGTGGTGCCACTGTAGTCACCATGCTGGAACTTAGTGATGTTACAACATCCCGCTTTCATTGTTTTTTTCTAACACAGTGCATAATTTATACCAACTGACAATATGCTACCAATTATCTAATAATTCAGTTTTAAACAAAAATGTTAGCCATCTAGCTGTAAGCAAATTAAACATGGTACAAACATATTATTTCAGTATACAATCAAGAAAATATTAACATCGTATTATTGGTCTTATGTAAATTACGTAATCAATGACATTCATAACCTTTTCAGTTACTACAAATTAGGATAGCATAATTGTTCATTGGATTATGTAATTAGTTTTGTTCATGATCTTCTCAGCTGCTACAAATATTCCACATCATTGTTCATTGAGTTACGCAGTTAACTGTTCGTAGGTTAAAATTTACAGCTGGCATGCCTTTGTTCTTATTTTGTGATGCTATAGCTGGTACAGGAATAGCTGTCTTGTCTGGTGTGGTACACACGGAACTGTGACTTGACGATACTTGTACTTGTCTTGGACTGGCACGTTGGTGTAGTTGTACAGTCTGCAGTCCTGGCGGGTTGCTCAGCTAAATTTAATTTTATTGCATGGTTGAGTGTGTGTGTGCGTACGTGCGTGCGTGCGTGCGTGCGTGTGTGTGCTACTCATCATATACGTTTTATATATCGTAGCCAAATTTCCAGGGGTTCATATAACACTATTACCCTTTCGTTATGCAAGGGCAATGCGTCGGAAGCCGTTTCTATAACGGCCAATATTACATAACAATGTTATTTTATGCTAGTATTATATGATACCTTGTCTGTATCAACTGTTTCAATTACTTCCAGGATTTTCACAAACAGACATGTTGTGAAAACAGACGGTTCAGCTCGGCCCCAGAAACCCTTGTCGACCAGACGATCGAGGAAACAGTTAAAAAAACACCGAAACACCAGGTGGAACAAATTGGTTCAGTTTGAAGCCAGGAGCTCCGAGCCAGTACTACCTAACAGCCGAGTACATTGTACAAGACCATATACTTGAGAGAGCTGGGACACATGATTGGTCTAGGCGGTTCCAAGCTGCCTCATCCAGATTTCAAAAGGTCCCACATCCGGAAATACAAGGCAGGTGTCATGTCCTGACGGAGAACAACTGGTTGAAACCAATGTGTCCTGGAGAGGAGAGACTGAACTTGTCAATCTATCCACACTGGTGCTGTGGCCCCAACATATGTTGCCAATTATCTTCTGGGAACTCATCAAGTAGGAGAAGCATACCATGTGTTCAAGAAGAAACGCTTAGGAGAATCTCCACCAACAATGAAATTCCACGACAAGATGACAAAGCAAAACTTGAAGACATTCTCCAATGTAAACGCAAAAACAATCGAGTGGAAGAGGAACAGCCAAAGAGTTGGTCCTGAAGGCGGAGATATATTTATTTGGCCACATGATCCTTGTTGCTCAGAGTAGACAGCTGCACGTTAGGCGTGTTCCTGCTCACCCACTAAGTCCTCTACCCGGGGCACGGTAATGGGTCTTTTCGGAAGACGAACAATGCTGCACTCGCTAAAGAGTTGGAGAGAAACGTTCCTTCAGCAGAAGATATCCATAACCCATCAACCTGCATCATTGATGGAATGAACTTGGTTCAGAAGATGAACGTCAACAAATCGTCTGCACAGCTGGCAGAATCTCTCATGGGATCAAGCACAACAATGCAGTACAGAAACACTTCAGGAGGCCCCAATATCCTCCAGTGGAGGAAGTTCCTGTGCAGCTCCTGCAACAAGTCCAGCCTGATCAAATTCATACTCGAACAATGTAAACTGCCGAATTGCAAGGAGAATGTACACTACAAGTCACTGTATGTTACCTGTGAGGAGGTCTGCTAAAATATGGCAAATGATGACTGGGAGGAAGTCGGAGAGCTGAAGTTCACACAAGAAGAAGCATGCTCGTCCTACATTCTGTCAAAGGCAGTCATAATAAGAGCCAAAAACACATATGTCATGGTGTTCTGCCTTGGTTTTAACAGAGACATGCTCTGCTCCATATGTCAGAAGTGTATAAAAAAAAACAGCACACGGGTCATCGACTTTGGGAAATTGGTAAGTTCATTGGGAGGCGGTATCTGCGACACCCTAATTGGATTGCATGCCTTCACCGGCTGTAACACTGTGTGAGACTGTCAACCAACTTGGTCAGTCAGTCTACACAACTGTTGGTCAGTCAGTCTAAACAACAGTTCGCATTTAAAATAGGTGATTCTGATGGTGACGATGATTGAACTGATAAGTAGATACAATTTTATTTATATTCCTTAGGATGCCCTGGTCTAATTACTTCATACAATCAGGCCGCGCTGCCAAAATGTTTAACATATGGGTTAATCAAAGAGCTGAAAACCACCACTAAGCTACCATTCAGCAATGGTTATCATATCAAACTATGTCCCATAGACATGGACTATTTAAAAAGTCATAACTAGATCTTGCCCGCCCCCAGATGGTACCAATAAGTGAAATATCTGGTCTAGGCCCATGGACTATTATATATAATCTGCATTGATATTTTACTTCGAGCCATCTTTACTAGTGTTTGAAAATCAAAACTCTTATTTGTTTCCACTTAATTTTCTATTCACAAGTGTGTTAGTGCGACATTATGTTATACCATATACGTTTTGTATAGCTAAGGCGTCTTCTCAGACGATAGGAATGACCTCGATTTGTCGGGGTAAACAACAGTCATTCGCTATTATTTCTTCTTCCATTAGAACTCACGACTGCGTTAGTCACACATTATATAGACTAACACATTATGAGTAATATATATATATATATATATATATATATATATATATATATATATATATATATCTATCTATATATATATATATATATATATATATATATATATATATATATATATATATATATATATATATATATTACTCATAATGTGTTAGTCATATATGTGTATTAACCCACATATGTAAATGTGTAACCAACCTGTCGTGAGAGAGAGACCACCACTATGTCAGTTCACGACAGGTTGGTTACACATTTACACTTATGTGGGTTTTTTTACTTCCATTTGCATATACACCAGGACGGGAGGCACCTGAGGCATTTAGTGTCTCATCCAAAATACACAGGCAATGTGGAGTGAAAAAAAAATTGCCAAATGGCAACAGGTGGCCTCGAATCCCGGTCCACACGATTGACATTCCGGAGCTCCAACCGCCGAGTCACCGCTTCCCACGTACATCAAACAAGTTATTTTGTTGTTGGCTGCAGCGTGAATAAAAACGATTATCATTGAACATAGCAATATTGCAGTATTGAGAAACTACAGTTACAACGTGTTGTGGCGACGTTCGTCTATTATATAAAGTAGTTTGTGACTACGTCTGTCTGTCTGTCTGTATAGATGTATGTTCCCTCGCATCTCCGTCAGCTTAGCACGTATGGGGCTGATATTTTGTAGACGTGCCCGGATATCCGTTGTGATGGTTCCTCCATTACAAAATATCGGAAATTCCCCGGGTGTAGAGGGTGTGGATATTACGAAGAAGCCCATTTGGACGTTTGACACATATTACGTAACTCCGAACAAAAGTACGCACAAATGTTAGCAACGCTGTGCGTGTTATATACGATTAATGCAAGCTACATGGTCTATACCAAACGTTCACGAACACCGGCATTGATCATAATTTCGGGGGAATGAAGTTGTTATTGCCATTGGCATTTCCCTACAAACTTCTGACTGGTTAGTGGAAGGCGTCATAAGCTATTTCAGTGGCCACCTTTTCTACCATGCAACGCCGGTAACTCGGCTTGTTAAGCACGATATGGGCCTCCGAGACTTGTCGGATTCACTGGCGTCTCACAGGCAAACGCTACCAACAATGCTGATTGATTGGCGCTGACGTTCGAAGTCCGGTGGTGGTTTCACGAGACATGATAGTGCACATGGTCGCTGCGTTCATTAGCAAACCAACTCGGTGTTTCTTGTGCAAATACGTAGTGTCACCTAAAAAAAAACATGTGCTGGGTCGACAGCAGCTCGCCGGATGTTGACGAGACAACAAGCACCTTTTTGCAAACACTGAACGGTTCATATGGGTACTAGGGAAAAATAAACTGATTATTTCCGCACATAAAAAAGCCCAAGCGCACGCAACGCGCGCAGACATACTCATTCAAGCACACGTACACAAAGTGTGTGCGGGAGGTGGATACAACTGAACTATTGAACACATTTGAACTATTAAATCAGGTCATATAACTACGGACATCAAAACACTATAGTTATAACAAGATTTCCGTCCAGTCCAAAGCAGCCAAAAATAGTAAGGCAAGTGGACAAGGTAGCTTATCTAGGGTCCACCGATTATTCATATATGTTAACCCTCCCTTTTGAGATGTGCACTACCGTTTCTGGGTTAGTGATTTGCCATGGCACTCATATGATACGCGCAAATAATGCGCTATTCTATAAAAATACAAAACGGTCTTCACTTTTAGTTAACTGTTCACATGGTTACCTTTGTATTATGGCGGCGATTATAGTAGTATGCTTCATGTAGCATCGCTTAGATAATCATCGTTGTTTTTTCATGTACCTAATTATAATGGTTCTTTACAAATGCATCTAATTCAACAACATCAGTCGACTGCATATAACCTGTTCTTCGCAAAAACAACAAAAAACACACAAAACATCGGCTGTGCCGTAACAAGCAGGAAGTATTCG
>BSQZ01000034.1:692500-707500 GCA_033239005.1 Lamellibrachia satsuma | reverse complement strand
TCCATGAAAGTCACTGGCTGTCCCATGTTAGCCGATACAGGACCGTTGAGTGAGTGAAGCAGGCATACTGTGTATAAATAACGTGAACGATCTAACATCGCCAGTAAACGACACGATAAGCAGTGCAGTACGTGATATAAAGGTACCCTTTATGTAATATTATTACAATATGAACAGTAATTCAGGGTACTTTTGGTGGCAGTTAGACTGTTTGTACATTGCTTGTAGTGACGTGATACGTATTTCAGTTGATTTGCTGGAAACTAGTTGCGTTATCGCTGTAGTGTTATGTACGTTCGCATATATCGCGATATACGTTTTATGAACCAGCCATTATCCATATCTCAAGTGTTCATTGTTGGCGTTTTTAGCATCTGCAGTAGGGTTCATCTGTCAATGGTGTTCGTAAGCTAGCAATACGAAACAGTGAAGAAGTGTTTTACCGCAATAGACGTGTATCGTGTAGTTACATACAAACGATAATGTTCCTTCATTGCAGGTGAAACTCGTCTCGATCCTGCTGAAAAGATGACACGTTTACAGGATTTGTTGGTGCTCTGCCTTCTGATGGTTGTTCTGGCATTTGAAGTAACGCAGAGTTTACGAATTGCCTAATTTATGTTCGAAACGTTGTTAATATCGATAATGTCGTATAGTCATTTTGCCACAATGCAATCAACTACATAAATTATTAGGTTTGTACTCGTCTATGGCCGGTTACACTGACATACAAACAAATCGTTTTAGCCCATGTAACGGCCGAAGTAAATTGTAAACCGCTTCAGCATGTCCGATGCAGGCGATCCTGGCGGGTTAAGTGATCATTAATTATACTATGATCAAGAACACCTACACAAATAAAAATTGAATATATTGTTAAATGAAGTGTAACATGTTTTATATATATCTATTATCGTCAATAATAACTCAACATTATATATCCGACAATACAGAGAAGATGATAATTGCCTATGGAAAATGTAACAGTAACACATGTTTAACATTCAGGTTAGCGACGCAACCCGACTGATTCGCAGCACATTTGACTATGACAGGGTATGGTACGTGCTGGTAAAATTTCCCTAATAAATCTAGCTGGTGTTGATTTAGAAAACTTTGTAATGAATAACGGAGACACAGAAAGTCTTTCACGAATAAGTTTTGGTCATCCATGCCAAGAAAAACAAATATTGATCAAGATGATGATGCTGATTATGACAGTACCAGTGATGGTGGTGGTGGTGATGAAATGATGCTCATAATGATAATTGGTATGAATTGGTATGGTCTTGATAATAACCATCATTATAATTATATATATATATATATATATATATATATATATATATATATATATATATATATATATATATATATATATATATATATATACATACATATATATATATATATATATATATATATATATATATATATATATATATATAAATAATATATATATATATATATATATATATATATATATAAATAATATATATATATATATATATATATATATATATATATAAATAATATATATATATATATATATATATAAATAATATATATATATATATATATATATATACATATGTGATGCACTTCTCAAAATAACAATAGACGTAACTGAAGAAAATGTACGAAATATTTGTCACTTGATGTTGATAAAAGTAAGACAATTTTGACGAAATGTTTAATAACTGTTCACTCAGGTGTTGCACAAAGTTCTGCGGATGGGGTCAATTATGTGAAGTTTGCAGTTGTTACGCCTATGCGTGATACGCCACAAGTCAGCTGACGGTACGAATCAGCGAAATACTTGACTGATTTGAATGGGGGAAGCCAGAAATATGTTTTGATACAAACCAAGCGAGAATAACCTACGCTATTTGTAGCGTTAATAAATAGATTGTGTAGATCGGATATGTGAAAATACCCACTCTCGCTAAGGCCTTTAACAAGATTTAACAAGATTTGCCATCCATGCCAAAGGCCCAGATGGCAAGTGGACAAGGAAGCCATTGGCTTATCGAGAGTCCAACAATGTTCATCTACTTATAAATTTAACTGAGTTCAATACATTATTTGTTGATTGTGTAAATGCCAGAAACGTCAGTATGTTTAAAAACATAACTCACAGTTATCATTGATGGACTCTCGATAAGCCAATTGTTCCCGTGTCCACTTGTAACTTTAAGCTTCTTGATTTTGATGGCAATTGTATGGAATATTGTTGAGCCGGCTTAAGTAGCATATATCGTATTTTAATGTACAAATGCTTCGCAATTATGACACATGTTATACTTTGTTGATGTCCGGTTTAATTGAGTTGTTTGAATTATGCTTTTAGAAAACGCTACCAGGCCGACCATGATGTGATGTTTACTCTACAAGACGTGCACAATCCATTGATAAACACCTGCGTCGACGCTGCGGTATTTATCGAATAATGTTGCTCTGTCTGGTGATTCCTCCAGAGAACCGAATTTGCAGTCATTCTCACTATGATGTCCTACATCTGTCTTTTGTGTGTGGTAAGAGTAGATTATGTATCATAGGGTGTTTCTCATCAACCCGACATTCTTAGTGTCATTATATGTTACTTTGTCTGTAATGTCACTGAATAAAACGTCCTGAAGCGACATGGGATTATTTTCTTTGTTCAGCCAAGTGCATGATTGTGATGGTGCGAGAACCTCCATCTACTTTGTCAGTTTCGTTAATACCGACATGGTCGGAGTTTCAGTCAGCTGATGACAAAATAGATTTTTTTATTCTTTTGTGTGCATATATGTATTTCGTTATATACACATGTTTAAATCAAACTGGCACATGCCGTAGACCCTTCATTATATGACTGATGACTTCGTTTTGATCATTGTTTGTCGAACAAACTCTAACAAATGATTATATATATATATATATATATATATATATATATATATATATGCATATATATATATGTATATATGTATATATATATATATATATATATATATACTTATATATATATATACATATATATATATATATATATATATATATATATATGTATATACATATATATATATATGTATATACATATATATATATATATATATATATATATATATATATATATATATATATATATATATATATATATATATATATATATATACATATATATATATATATATATATATATATATATATATATATATATATATATATATATATATATATATATATATATATATATATATATATATATATATATATATATATATAATTATATATATATAATTATTTATTTATATCTTGCATGTTTGGTCTCAAACATGTCCATCTTGCCAAATGCATATACTGTTAGTTACATACAGTACGCCTTTTACGATATCCACTTTATTCATTCATAATAATTAGTTGTTCATTACAAATATTAACCTTTTGAAAGTTTTGTCGCGTCTGTAAATAGTATTGCAATGGACTCCGCTTTATACATTCATATACGACCAAAATTATTTTATTGTAATAAGCGGATGATAATTCATTTAAGCGTCGCGTTTTCATACAACGACAATAAGAAATTATTCTTTTCGCCAAATATTAGTGATTCTATTAAAAGGTAGATTGTAACATCAGCGATTGTACTAAGCGCAATCAAGTGTATTATTATTTACTGGCGGAGATGCCCGGCAGAAAAGGTAGTCACTGCAAGAACTTGCACTACCCAGTTATGTTTTGGTAGAACAACTTCACGCCCCAAAATCACGTGCAACGGTCGGTTTCACGTAGCTTTCGGATGACGTTTAATGCAGATCACGAAATAATCGTAGAAACACGCGTAGCATTGCTAAAAAAACGTAACTAGGAACTCTTATTTTTCCGAGTTATGTAATATATGCGTCATACATCCACATAATTAGGAAGTCCGACTTATCAGCAGCCTTGCGATGGACCACAGAGGTGAACGGTACGTACTGGTGATCCTTCCCAGATAAATCGAGCACGTGTTCTAGAGGACACAGTCCAAAGGATCGGCTATGTAAACACGTTTCTTTATTTAACTTTACAGCGAACAATTGAGAATATAGGGAGTCTTACACAAGTCAGTATTGGTCAACCGTGTCAAAATAATAAGTGCAAGTAAGTGTATATATGAGGAAGTAGTTTGTGACTCTGTTTGTATTTTCCGTATATCCATCAGTTTCGTGTGTATGGGATTAGTTTCCTAAATTTCTCCGATTCCCGACGGGGTAGGGATATTACGAAGAAACCGATGTGGATGTATGACGCATATATTACATAACTCGGAAAAATAAGAGTTCCTAGTTACGTTTTTTTAGCAACGCTACGCATGTTTCTACGATTATTTCGTGATCTGCATTAAACGTCATCCGAAAGCTACGTGAAACCGACCGTTGCACGTGATTTTGGGGCGTGAAGTTGTTCTACCAAAACATAACTGGGTAGTGCAAGTTCTTGCAGTGACTACCTTTTCTGCCGGGCATCTCCGCCAGTAAATAATAATACACTTGATTGCGCTTAGTACAATCGCTGATGTTACAATCTACCTTTTAATAGAATCACTAATATTTGGCGAAAAGAATAATTTCTTATTGTCGTTGTATAAAAACGCGACGCTTAAATGAATTATCATCCGCTTATTACAATAAAATAATTTTGGTCGTATATGAATGTATAAAGCGGAGTCCATTGCAATACTATTTATAGACGCGACAAAACTTTCAAAAGGTTAATATTTGTAATGAATAACTAATTATTATGAATGAATAAAGTGGATATCGTAAAAGGCGTACTGTATGTAACTAACAGTATATGCATTTGCAGCAGATGGACATGTTTGAGACCAAACATGCAAGATATAAATAAATAATATATATATATATATATATATATATATATATATATATATATATATATATGTATATATATATATGCATATATATATATATATATATATATATATATATATATATATATATATATATATATACATATATATATGTACATATATATATGTACATATATATATATATATATGTATATATATATATATATATATATATATATATATATATATATATATATGTATATATATATATATAAGTATATATATATATATATATATATATATATATATATATATATATATATACATGTATATATATATATGTATATACATATATATATGCATATATATATATATATATATATATATATATATATATATATATATATATATATATATATATATATATATATATATAATCATTTGTTAGAGTTTGTTCGACAAACAATGATCAAAATGAAGTCATTAGTCATATAATGAAAGGTCTACGGCATGTGCCAGTTTGATTTAAACATGTGTATATAACGAAATACATATATGCACACAAAAGAATAAAAAAATCTATTTTGTCATCAGCTGACTGAAACTCCGACCATGTCGGTATTAACGAAACTGACAAAGTAGATGGAGGTTCTCGCACCATCACAATCATGCACTTGGCTGAACAAAGAAAATAATCCCAGGTCGCTTCAGGACGTTTTATTCAGTGACATTACAGACAAAGTAACATATAATGACACTAAGAATGTCGGGTTGATGAGAAACACCCTATGATACATAATCTACTCTTACCACACACAAAAGACAGATGTAGGACATCATAGTGAGAATGACTGCAAATTCGGTTCTCTGTAGGAATCACCAGACAGAGCAACATTATTCGATAAATACTGCAGCGTCGATGCAGGTGTTTATCAATGGATTGTGCACGTCTTGTAGAGTGAACATCACATCATGGTCGGTCTGGTAAGGTAGGTAACGGTAGCGTTTTCTAAAAGCATAATTCAAACAACTCAATTAAACCGGACATAAACAAAGTATAACATGTGTCATAATTGCGAAGCATTTGTACATTAAAATACGATATAGTTGAACCGATGTAATTATCCTTCCGCTGTTGCCCGTGTTGTTGCGTGTGAGGCTACGTCTGTGCTAGAACTCGACGGTTTTCGGATATCTCGATCAATCTCTTAGCAAGAAATCGACCGTTTTCTCAGAACTCAACGGTTTTCGCAGGACTCGACATCATTATGTTGGTAGTTTAGCTGATCAATTCAGCTCATTCTACTGTCATCCAGTTAATCTATGTTAAAAAACATCTTAAATCATTCCACTCATATAATTGACGAGTGTTTGTTCTGTGGTTAATGGCGCCCTCTGTTGGGTGTAAGTTGCAATAATGCCACCAATGAGTGTCTAGTTGAAGCACATTTTACCTTGACATTTTACAGCTCAGAATTACAGAGCAGTGTGTCTGCAAGCGTATTACTCCAGTAGTAGCGGTTTAAACACAATTTTAATAGACATTTAGCTGACGCTCTTATCCACAGCGACTTACAGCATGTACATACAACCTAAGCTGGCAAAATAACTACATGTCGCTATGATAGCAAGCAAGGAATCAATAATTTTTTTCAGGGGGGGTGACCAATATTTTTAGGGGAACACCCACAAGTCAGTGGTAATTTTGAACGCTATTTTTAATGCATACATTTTCCCGACATGACCTTGTGTTTACTCTAGTTAGCTCAGAGAAAATCTTTGTCGGTTGGTTGGTTGGTTGGTTGGTTGGTTGGTTGGTTCGTTGGCGTTGAGAAAAAACAAATCTGGAAACGGCAGTTACAGCTATGGCAAACCAGTTGGGCTATAACGTTAGTGAGAATGGAGACGCAGTAAGGTAAGAATTATATGATGTTTCACGAAATAAAGTTTTCATCAAAGTAGTTTTTTAAAGTTGTATCAGTTGTGCTGGTAGCAAGAAACGTCGTAGGCAGTCTTTCAGGAGGTCTATACATAACACTAGAAGACATGTTTTGGCAAATAATGTAAAACTGTGGTATTTATTGGTTTTGTATATGCGTTGCACCTATGTAATTATTGCATCAGCGTTATGTTGTATTGAACGTTGATATTATAGGCACGTATTGTACGTCGATGTGGCTAGATTGCATATTTCGCTTGAGATGTTTGGTAATCAATCACAAATAAAATGTGTTGTTCGTCATAAGCAGTCCCAGCTTTGAATCAGTACCAACGCACGCTCGTATGTGAGCTGATACACGAATGCCTTTAATCAGATAAGTGGCGCCACATAACGGACATACTAGAGAGTTTTTGCATGCGCACCGATCTCGGCTCCCTTCCCGATCCCAATCTCGAGCGCGATCCGTACGGTAAGTAGGAGATCGGGGACCGAGTAGAGTTTTGCAACACGCGCAAACGTAACCCGATCTACGCGGATGACGCCATCTACATCTACCTTAAGTTTTATTGTGTTGTCCTACAACTTACATGTTTACTTAGAGCAGGTGCTATTTCTGTTTTGATTTCCATATAAGATCATCACACCTTGTATTTTTTTAAGTGAAAGTAAATCTGAAGAATAAATAAATTATAATATATTTCTTTGTTTATATGTGTAAATTTATATCAAAAGATTTACGTTTTATATGAACTGAACAATTAATAAATTCAGCAGAATTTCCAATTCCAATTAAATGCAAAATCAAACCGTTTTGATTTTTTATCAAATCAATGTCACACAACTAATTTAGTTGGGTGGGGGTTCATAAAATTAAAATGCTCGAATTCTCGTAATATTTAGATCTCAAAGATCATGTAAACTAGCAATGTTTTTGCTCATGTTTTGATCTTCATTGGTGTAGCATATTGGTTTACTACTTATCTCATTCACACCCTAGTTGGAGTATTAGGTAGATAGCATATTTACCGTCATAAATTGTATAACACTGACATTTGACAGACCTATAAATCACACACTGACAAAACGTTATATTTCACCTCCAGTTTGAAGATTTATGGTGTTTTTGCCGTACGATCTCTAGATATGTCGTAAAACCGGTATATTTTACTTTATCGCCATATCATGTAATTTATAAAGTGACATATAAAGACATAGAAGATCACGATAGTTACACGTGCTGTATGGATACTAGTTTTGCAAAACCAATATGATAAATAAACACTAATAAAATGTAATGTCGCGGAAAACAATTATTCAGTGAAAATCCATATACATTTCTGTAAATTGTTCACATATGGCTTTTTATCCAAGCTTCGTTCAATGTACATGAAATGGTCATAAACTAGACGTTTATGCGTAAATATATAAATATACGTAAAACATAAGACTACGTAGCTATGGGAAGATAATAATTAAATTTTACAATTTATTTGGTAATCAGAAGAGTAAATGAAATCAGGTCATGTCTTTCAAACCACTGTGCATCCAGTCATTGGTGAAAAAACAACAACATTTTTTTTGAGACGGTGTAAGAAACAAAAATATCCGTATTAATGTTCACGACAACATAATAATTATTTGGTAGAGTTTTTTCGACAAACATTGATCAAAATGAAGTCATCAGTCACATAATGAGGTCTACGGCATGTGCCAGATAGATTTAAACATGTGTATATAAAGAAATACATATATGCACACAAAGACAACAAAAATCTATTTTGTCATCAACTGACTGAAACTCCGACCACGTCGGTATTAACGAAACTGACAAAATAGATGGAGGTTTTTGCACCATCACAATCATGAACAAAGGAAACAATCCCAGGTCGCTTCAGGACATTTTATTCAGTAACATTACACAAAAAGCAACATATAATGACACTAAGAATGCCTGGTTGATGAAACACACCCTATGGTGAGAACAACATACGTAATCTACTCTTACCACACACAAAAGAAAGATGTAGGACATCATAGTGAGAATTACTGCAAATTCGGTTCTCTGGAGGAATCACCAGACAGAGCAGTATTATTCGATAAATACCGCAGCGTCGATGCAGGTGTTTATCAATGGATTGTGCACGTCTTGTAGAGTGAACATCACATCATGGTCGGCCTGGTAGCGGTTTCTAAAAGCATAATTCAAACAATTCAATTAAACCGGACATAAACAAAGTATAACATGTGTCATAATTGCGAAGCATTTGTACATTAAAATACTTTATATGCTACTTAAGCCGGTTCAACAATATTCCATATAATTGCCATCCAAATCAAGAAGCTTCAAGTTACAAGTGGAATGATAACTGTGAGTTATTTTTTAAACATACTGACGTTTCTGGCATTTACAATCAACAAATAAATATGTATATAAATACACCCGAAACAACGTTGGTCCAGATCGAGTGTTCTCCACCGACAACAACTCTTTGTTTGCGGCATTTAAGGAAGGTTGAGATCCAGGTGTGTGTGTTATTGTGGATGCCATATCTGTTTAATTTATTTAGAAGCCGGTTGTGGGGGACGGTGTCAAATGCTTTTGAGAAGTCCATTATTATCATGTCAGTCTGGGATTTATTATTTAAAGAATTAGCTAGATCGTGTGTGGTGAGTATTAATTCAGATTATGTGGAGTGTTTTCTGCGGAAGCCATGTTGTCTGTGTGTTAAGATTGCGTATTGTTCAAAGTGGTTCATGATGTTAGATAATACAATGTGTTCGATGATTTTGCAACATATCGATGTTAAAGAGATAGGATGATAATTTGATGCAAGGGACGGGTCTCCCTTCTTGAATATGGGGGTGATGTTGGCCCGTAACCAAGAGAGTGGGAGTTCCCCTGTGATGAGTGATTTCTGGAAGATTAGACTGAGGGCTGGAGCCAATTCGTTGGCGGCAAGTTGGAGGATTTTCGCGGGCACCTCGTCGGGTCCTGTTGCCTTGTTTGGATTTAAGTCGTGAAGTAGTTTAGCAACCCCTTCTGTTGTGATGATGATGCATGGCTGGTATGTTTGTGTTTGATTCTTGTGGTAGGTTGGTGTTTTCGCTAGTGAAGACTAACTTGAACTGGTTTTTCAGAATTTCGGCTTTTAGTTTGTTATCTGACTCTAGCCTGTTGTCTTTAGTTAGGGTTGGTATACCGATTGTATCAACTTTCAGGCTTTTGATGTAGGACCAGAATCAGTAACACAGTGTCAGGAAAGCATTTCTGAAGCGGTGTCTAAATGTGTGTGTGTGTGTGTGTGTGTGTGTGTGTGTGTGTGTGTTCGTGCGTGCGTGCGTGCGTGCGTGCGTGTGTGTGTGCGTGTGTGTGTGTGTTTCTAAATAAGTGAAAACACGAATTAAACATTATGGTAGAAGATAATAACAATCACATAGTTGGAATAACCAAATCATGGGCCAACAACGACATACCAAATATTAGGACGGCCAGGATACGTAATGATTACGAGATATCGAATAGGAAGAAGGAGAGGGGAAGTTATCTTTTATATTAAATAATCTATTTAGGTTTACAAAATAAAACTAGAAAGGGAAGCAGATTGCGACGAAGTTGTTTGGAACAATATAGTTACAGGAAATTCGACATTACCTATTGTATTAGTTTACCAAGTCGAAACTTAAAGGAAGTGGATAACAGAAAATATAAAACGCTATAAAGGTAGTGAGCAAAGGGGAAAGTACCGTAATGGGAGATTTCAATCACGGACACATATAATGGAAATCTATAGAGAGTGCAGGGGAGAGGACCAACAGTTTCTAATTTTAATTCACGTGCTACAACCAACCAGGGGAGAGAATGTATTAGATTTACTTTTGTCTTCACAAAATGAATTAGAGAAAATGTCAAAATGCATGAGCCATTGGGTAACAGTGATCAAAATCAAATACATTTTGACATCAAAGTAAAATCAGAAAGTACAAATAAAAAATACAGGAGAAACTTCCGCAAAGGGAAATATAAAGATATGAGAAAATACTTTGCAAATCTATATTGAAATAACATGCTGAGGAGTAAGACTGCAATTGAATGTTGGAAAATTATAAAATATGAAATTGAGAGTATCATTGATAAATGTGTTCCATTAAAAAAAACAAGGAAAACGTTCTAAAAAGAAACACTTCTCAAAGGAAGCTATTAGGAAAATAGTGTTTAAGCAAACTATGTGGAGGGTTTCTAGGCGCATCAGAAATGATGAAGATTACACAACTTACAAAGAGGCGCTTAATGCAACTACGAATGAAATTGGACAAAATAAAAGAAGCTATGAGCAAACATTAACATGCTACAAAAATTAAAAAAATTACACCAAGTGCTTTTATGTATATATCAGGATTAAACAAACCGTACGAAACAAGGTTGGATCACCAGAAAACAGTGCAGGAAATATAATATCACAAGGTTTTTTAATGGCGGAATACCTAAATAGACACTTCAGTTAGTTGTTTACAAGAGAGGATATTAGTTCAATAGCAGTTCCAGATACGAAATTTCAGGAGGCAAAATCGGAATAATTATGTGAGTTAATTGTAACTCCAGAAATGGCAGCTAAAATAATAAAGGCAATGATAAACAAAGGGTAACCTGTAGTGGATGGAATTCCTCCAAAACAATTAATGGAAACAGTAGATCAAATTAGTATACCGCTTGCAATAGAGTTCAAATTGTCATTAAAAGAGGGAGCGATTCCTTTTGAATGGAAAAAAGCAAACATCCTACTATTATTTAAAAAGGGTTCGAGAATTACAGACCAGTGAGTTTTACATCAGTGATGTGTAAATTATTAAAAACGTTAATGAAAGACCATATGGTGGACTTCTTTGTTAGGTATATATTATTAAATCCACCCCAACATGGATTCTTAAAAACGAGGTCATGCTTAACAAATACGTTATGTTTTTTGGAAGAAATCACTAAGGGGCTAGACGAGCGATCACCAGTTGATTTTTATACACTTAGATTTTCAGAAAGCTGCCACATCAATGATTACTACTTAAATTAAAAGCCCATGGTATCGGCGATGGCATAATCGACTGGATAGAACAATGGGGAGGTTTCAAATTGGAAATAAGTTTTGAGTGGGGTACCACAAGGATCAGCATTAGGACCTTTAGTACGCTTAATATATATATATATATATATATATATATATATATATATATATATATATATATATATATATATATATATATATATATATATATTTATATATATATATTATATATATATATATATACACACACACAGACACACACAACACACACACACACACACACACACACACACACACACACACACACACACACACACATACACAGACACACATCAATGACTTGGACGATAATATAACAAACAACATTCTGAAATATATGTATTACTCAAACATTTTTAGAAGGGTTAACAATGATGGTGATAAACAACATTTACAAAACGATCTAGACATATTAGTGAAATGGTCTGAGAAATGGCAGATGTTTTTAAATTTTGGGAACTGTTAATGCCTATAACTTGGGAGTAAACTAAAAATAGGAGATACTGTTCTGGGTAATACTGTAAAAGAAAAGGACTTAGTTACAATAAGCGCTGATATGAAAGTTTCAGAGCAGTGTGAGTAGTGGAGATTAGGTCCACTACTAGTGTGGTATAGCAGCTTCAAAAGGTATTCAAATTATTGAGTTGATTGGGAGAAATATAACATACACGGAGGGAGAAAAAAACTAATTATTCATATGTATAAAGCAATAGTTAGACTTCATTTAGAGTACTGTATACAAGCGTGGAGACCATATCATAACAAGGATGTAGATACGCTTGAACGCATACAGAGGAGAGCAACTAAAATGATTCCAGAACTGAGAGACCTTAATTGTGAAGAACGCCTGAAAGAATGTGATTTAACAACTCTAGAGACAAGGCGGATAAGAGGAGATCAAATTTAAGTTTTTAAGATATTGAATGGATATGAAAATATTGATAGAAATACTATTTTCTCACTCAAGAAAGATAATAGAACTAGAGGACATGAGGTAACATTAGTAAAGGGTCTGTGTAGATTGGATATCAGGAAGTACTCGTTCTCACAGAAGACAATCAGTGGATGGAACACACTATTTATAAATTGTTTAATTGGTAACATCTTGAATATATTTAAAAAAACGTTGACATATACATCAGGAGGGCGGATTACACATAAATTGAAAATGTTGGATTCTCAATAAGCAATTGGCTTCCTTGTCCATTTACCATATGGGCCTTTGCCTTAGATGGCAATCTTGGTTAATATAGGGAACCTGTCGAGGTAAATAAGAAAGTTTGAATTACGAAGACAGTGGCCACATTTCTTATTGTGACTCGTCCTGTTTCATTGGCATCAAACGTTGCCCTTAGACATTGCTATGTATCGACCTATCCTATACAAATTTAGCATATATCTGTTGGCAAAAACACCATAGTAGCCCTTAATATCTTGCGACGACGCAGTTCGTAAACATGTGCATGTTACCGTAGAGAAACTGTGATGAGCACTGTAGACGGCTCACACTGTGGTAAAAACATTTGTTTCATCGCTGTAGTCTGTACAGCCTACATAACATTTGTTTAGGAAATCATATAGCTAAACATTATATTAACCACACATATCTAGGGGATGAACGAAGATGAAGGAACTACAGTTGGAGTTGGAAGAGCTGAGACTGCTCGTTGGGCAAAAACTAGCTGCCCATGGGCAAAAACTAGCATGTAACATAAAAAAATGACAGCAATTTTTTGATGCATATGTCATTAGTAAACAAAACGTACAAGATAAGGTTGTACCTCTAGAAGACAGGGCTGGAAATATAATATCACAGGGGTTTTTAATAGCGGAAGACCTAAATGGTTACTTCAGTTCAGTGTTTACCAAAGAAGATATTAGTTCATTACCAGTTGTTGAAGCTAAATTTCAGGGGGCTAAATCTGACTATTTAGGATAAGAAATCACCGGGAGTGGATGGGGTTCCTCCAAAATTACTAACGGAAACAGTAGAACAAATCAGTATACCACTTGCAAGAGTATTCAACTTGTCATTAAAAGAGGGAGTTGTTCCGTTTGAATGGAAAGAAGCAAATATCACACCATTATTTAAAAAAGGTTCGAGAAATCAGTCAGAGAATTATAGACCAGTGAGTTTAACGTCAGTGATTTGTAAATTATTAGAAAGGTTAATTAAAGACCATATGGTGGACTTCCTCGTTAAGCACAAATTATTAAATTCATCTCAACATGGATTCCTTAAAGCGAGGTCATGCTTAACAAACATGTTATGTTTTTTGGAAGAAATCACTAAGTGGATAGACGTGGGATCGCCAGTAGATATTATCTACTTAGATTTCCAGAAAGCTTTTGACAAAGTGCCACATCAAAGATTACTACTTAATTTAAAAGCCCATGGTATCGGGGATAGCATAACTGACTGGATAGAACAATGGCTGACTGACAGAAGACAAACAGTTGTAGTAGATGGAGAAGTTTCAAATTGGAAATCGGTTTTGAGTGGGGTACCTCAAGGATCAGTATTAGGACCTATATTATTCTTAATTTATATCAGTGACTTGGACGACAGTATAACAAGTAACGTACTGAAATTTCCGGATGACACAAAACTGTTTAGAATGGTTAATATTGTCTCACAGTTTATTGGTGTTGGGAGCGCGTGGTGCAATTGTGCGTCCACCCCTTTGTGGATGGGATGGGCGCAAACCGCAACGACTGGTGGGATGTTTCTCGAAACATGTTGAGCATGCATGTTTGAAGTGACACGCAGATTTGGTGCAGCTGCCAAACTGCTCAAACTGGAAGCACTGGTCTTTTTGGAACAACTGGTTACTGATGGCTGGACAGCGGACAAAACCACCCCTGCTTTGGTTGACTTGCCCACGAAAGGAATAACCGACTGCTTTGTTGTTAACAGTTTGTTCCAGACAGCGGAACCGTGCATCCCAGTGCACCTGGCCAAAGTGTAACCCATTTGCTTTCATTTCCTTGCGGAAACTTTCGTCATACTTTTTCCATGTTTTTTCCATGCCCCGACTGTTACAGACGCTTCATCACAGCGGCCGCAATGGCGTCTGCAGTGACGTCAAAAGCGGCAGGCATTTGCTTAACTGCAAGTACAGGAGGCC
>BSQZ01000034.1:600000-687500 GCA_033239005.1 Lamellibrachia satsuma | reverse complement strand
GTCGTTACCTTTTGAAAAGAAAGGTAGACAAAACCAGTAGGAACGTTAGACATGTGCCACTAAATAGTTAGTAAAAATATCGTATATATATATATATATATATATATATATATATATATATATATATATATATATATATATATATATATATATATATATATATATATATATATATATATATATATATATATATATATATATATATATATACGATATAAAGGATAATCTTAATGACAATAGTTACAATAGATCTGATAAACAACATGTAAGGATTTTGCCGCGATCGTCTACATTTGATGCCTTTGTGCAGTTGTTTACAGTGCAACACGTCATATCTAGGACACCAGTAAAACAGTTACAGTGCACTTTGCTCCATCTTTTGTCGTGCTCTCCTAGTCGGCGACATTTCAAAACAAAAGTCTGATTTATAATGGTTCACAGGACTTCGCAGGGAAAGGACATGAAGTGTTTATCTACATCGAATTATTTAGGGAGGCGAGGGGACGGTACCCCATTTGTGTGTCTGGGTGTGTGTGTGCGTGTGCGTGTGGGTGCGTGTGTGTGTGCGCGTTCGCGAGCGCATGCGTGCGTTCGTGCGTCCTAATGGCCTGCAATTTTTGTTGTGTGAAACTAGTGCGTTTATGACTCCGAAGCAAATGGAGAACACCGTTTATTGTTATTCCTACTCAATATCAATTATCTAACTCCCTGGTGGACTCACTGCGAGTCCACCATTTGTCACATTGGTAGCGAGACTGATGGTTAGTGGAATTGAAACCTTTGCCACCGCTCTGATATTGTGACATTTGTTCTTCTCCATTACCCGTGTTTGCCCAATAAATAGCTGTAGGAGAAATGTCGTCGAAATAGCGCTACTTTACTAAGCGACTCCGGTGATACAAAACTTAAATCTTGCTGTAATGTTTTTATGTTACACGTAAATTTTTGCTCATAACCTCTTTAGATTGTCTAATTTCATTCGTAGGTGCATTAAACGCCTCTTTGTAATTTGTATAGTCATAATCCTTTCTGGTACGCCTATAAACCTCCACATAGTTTCCTTGTACAATATTTTCTACTAGCTTCTTTTGGCAAGTGTTTCTTTCAAGACCGTTTTCGTTGTCTTATCAAGGGAAACAAATTATCCGTGATTACATATTTTAGAATGTTCCAACATTGCGGTCTTATTCCTCGAAATGTTAGTAATTTTTCATATCTATGTATTTACGTTCTCGGAAGTTTCTCCGAATTTTTTTATTTGTACTTTCTGATTTTACTTTGATGTCAAAATGTATTTGATAATGATCACTGTTACCCAATTGATCATGTATTTTGACATTGTCCACTAATTCATTTTGTGAATACAAAACTAAATATAATACAATATCTCCACTGGTTGGTTCTAGCACATGTTGAGTGAGGAAGCTATCCTGAATTAAAAGTAGAAACTGTTTGTCCTCACCCGTTGTACTCTCTAGAGATTTCCATTGTATATGTCCATGGTTAAAATCCCCCATTATGATACATTCACCTTTTCTCACTTTCTCTATAGCGCTTTGTATTTCGTTAATATGTGGACTGAATAAACAAATCCAAATCCAAATTTATCAATGATACTCTCAATTAAATATTTTAGAATTTTCCAATATTCAATTGCGGTCTTATTCCTCAGCATGTTATTCTAATATAGCTTTTTAAAGTATTTTTTTCATATACTTATATTTACCTTTGTGGAAGTTTCTCCTGTATTTGTTATTTGTATTTTTTGTTTTTACTTTGATTTCAAAATGTATTTGATAATGATCACTGTTACTCAATTGATCATGTATTGTTACATTGTCCACTAATTCATTTTGTGAAGACAAAACTAAATCTAATTCATCAGGTATTTGAGCTACATCTCTTGTCATTTCATTTTCTCCAGGCTCGGGTCGTTTGCTTCCGATGCAGCAACAACCTTTTTGCTCCACTAGGTAATCTGTCGCAACTGCATGACGTCGGCGCACGTGATCACTAAGACGTCTCAAGTAGCGACCATCAGCTATGCCTGATATCTTGACGTTGTTCCTCTTTTCTTGTAGAACAGCTGGAATCCACTTAGGTGCGCTCTGTATATGGTTCTTGACGTATATCGCATCGCCTGGGTTGAAGCATCGATCCTTTGATTTCTGGTTGTAGTACTCAGTCATTAATTTTTGTATTGATGTTGGTAAACTTTACTGCTGATGCTGGGATGTACCACGTCCAACAGCGTTCGCAGTTTGTGTCCTGTCAACAGTTCACTTGGCGAGATTCCTGTAGTGCTGTGAGGAATAGTATGTAAGTATGTAGGTCATCAGATAGCGAGACAATCTAGTCTCCATTGTTCCATCCTTCCACTTTACCAATTCCCTCTTCACCAGTTGCACCATCCTTTCCGCGAGACAGTTAAAATATGTATGATAAGCTGGTGATGCGGTGTGTTGGATGTTGTTTCTCTCGACGAACTGCTGGAATTCGGCACTGATGAAGCAAGTGCCATTATCCGTAACAATAGTCTCTGGGAAACCACGTGTCGTGAACAATCCACGCAGTTGTTCGATAGTCACCTGAGTTGTTGATGAATGCACGACTTTTGCTTCGATGCATTTTGAGTAAGCATCTACTGCTACCAGGATCATCATGTTCTCAATTGGACTCGCATAGTCCAGATGAACCCGTAACAATGTCTTCTGTGGAAATAACCAAGTCAATGTGGTGCTCTAGTCGGCTTTCACGTATTGTCTTCGCACTGCCCGCCTTGTAAGAGCGTGCCAATGCTTTCTTATTCACCACACCGTTGTGGCTATTGTGAAGACGCTGCAAAAACTACTCTGGCACCACGCTTCACACACCATTCCTGGATGTTCAACTCATGGCGCACTCTTTTGAATTTGCGCGTTAGTGGATCACTTTCCGGCCAGTCTTTTGGCACGTTTTGTTGAACTCGCGAAAGTATTGGAATCCGTCGTGTCCAGTTCCGTATGTGCCCCGATGTCATAAGTAAATCACCGTACTGCTGGATTAGTATTCCTCTGGTACAGGGGTCTTCATTTGTTGCGATGAAAAAGGCAGACGTGACATTGCAGTTCTCGTGTGCTTCGCCACTGCGGTAACGAATGAATGATGTAGTCATAACCTGCCCACGTGAGAACCCATTAAAGGCCGGTGATCGGTGATTAGCACAAATCTCATTCCATCAATATATATATATATATATATATATATATATATATATATATATATATATATATATATATATATATATATATATATATATATATATATATATATATATATATATATATATTTGATGGAATTTTTAACACCAAATACGCCGTCCTTTTGCTGGGAGTATTTCCGCTCAGCTAGCGACAAACTCCTCGATGGGATTACAATCGGTCGCTCCGATCCTTCTGGCAGTTGGTGTTACAGCACCACACCCGACGCCATAAGGTGATGCAGTAGCAGTTGCTTGTCCTGATGAAAATGCAAAAGCAGTGTATCTGACTGAAGAAGATTCTTTGTTGCTTGGAATGCCTCATCTTGGTCCTTCCCCCATCGGCACTTGGTCTCCTTCCTGAGAAGAACATGCATAGCTGCCATGGTTGTCGCCAAGTTGCACAAGAACCGACCACAGTTGTTAAACAACCCAAGGTACGACCGCAGTTCTTTTACATTCTTCGGTGTAGGCGCATCTTTTATTGCCCTGACCTTCACGTACGTAGGGTGCAAACCATCACTATCAATTTCATGTCCCAAATACTCTGCTGACGGTTTGAAGAACTACCACTGTCCTCCACTGCCCTGCTTCAAAGAAGACACTCTATTGATGTTTATCTTCAGCTTTTTGAACGTAATGCCAACAATTAGGGCTTGGAAGAAGATAATTGTGCAGTTTTTCTAAGCGTTTTGTTAACGGGTCATAGCTTGGAAGTGTATTCCCATTCTCCGGCATTTGTTGCGAATGATTAGTTCCAGTTGAAGCAGGCCGTAGAGTAGTATCGTTTAACGGTAGGATATTTTCGTAAGAAGTGTTATGCGTGCACGATCAATTCAAACGAAAAGCAATTCTTTGCTGGTACGGAACACTATCTAACCTAGTGGATCGCATTATCAAAGATTGATGATACTTTTGAACGGAAGTATTCGACTCCCAATTTTTCTCCTCGACCGTCTCCAACCCCACGCACCTGTTTCCATTGTAACCAGCCTGGGCACATGGCGCGGAACTGAACAATAGGCCTAGTGAGTAGAAATTCCCCGCAGTAATGCCCATAGTGGGAAATTGTGCTTTTCTTTTAAAGAAACATATTCCTAGCCAACTTTGATCAGTGGGAAAAGGTGAAGCCATGTTTCATTGTGGGTGTAAGATCCCCGTCATCGCTAGTGATTGTGTACACCACGATGAAAAATGTAACTTACCTGTAAGGAGTTATCTCAAATAAATTAAATGAATTTAAAAAATAAATTAAGGGATCAGTTTCAAAACTGTAAGGGTAATTTAAACAAAGTTAAATGGGCCATCAAAATATTAAGGAGTCATGTAAGCAAAATTTAGTAAGAGGGTTATCTAAAAATACAGCCTATTATTTTACAGTTTGAGGTGATCGCTTGTTTAATGTCATAAATTTTAAATGTAACCCTTAATTTTATAATTTGCTTGATTATTCCGAAATGGAAGCAAAAGTCATTTTGGGGGTTATTCACCTAAAATAATTAATACAAAGTAACTATGAATGTTTACATTTTTGAAAAGACCCCGTAACTTTTTTTGTAGAAAACCCCTTGTTTATGAGATGACCATTTATTGTTTTGAGATTATCCCTTAATGTGCTGAAACTATCACCCAGTTCTTTTCAATCAACACGTCTATTTTTTAAAAGATCCATTAACCTTTTTGAGTAGATCTTTTAATTTATTGAGACGATCAGTTAGTTTTTTTAATGAACATTTACATGTATTGTGAAATGACAACTTAACTTGTTTGAGAAGACGCTTTTATATAGTATCATAAAACAAATTTATGACCAATTCCACAAATGCAGGCAGAGTAACGTACGTTGAAGCTCCTACTTAGAAGGAGGTCGAACAACCTAAGTACAAATGAAAATAATGCTGAAAATAACGAGCTTATTCTTTATAAAATATGCATCTCTCTGTCTCTCTTTATCAAGTAATACGATGCTTTTCATGTTATGACATTGATTCAGCAAGTTCACCAATTTAGCAAATGGCAACACAACAGTTTTAGTGTTCCAGCTCAACCATTCAGTCTATAAATGCAAAGTTTAATGAACTTGAAATATTCGTAGAGGACCTACGCAGTATCAATTTAAAATTTAACGTAATATGTTTACAAGAGACGTGGATTAGTAATATGTGTGGAAAATAAATATAAATGTGAAGTAAAATATATCTAAATACGAAAGAACATTGGGAAGGGCTGCTAATTAAGTAAGTAATTGGAAACAGTTTATCAAAGACTATGACCATTGGAAAGACCTCCAAGATCAAGCAACGAAATATTATAAAATTCATTTATGAATTGTCACCAGTTATATCATCCCTAGATAATAAAATAATAAAATCATTATGACAGGAGACTTTTTACTCAAAACAAATGAGAACAGAAACTACAGCGATTTTGTTTATATTTTAATATCACATAGCCTTTCCTGAAATTACTTTCCCAACTCGTTTAACTAGAGCCAACGGAACATTGATACACTTTTTGGCAAGCAAAATAAATTCATATTAGAAAGTATTGCAGGGATTTTCACAAAAGTTTCTCAGATCATCAAACTTTTCTTTTTATCATAGACATTATTCTAAAAATAGAACTTCCTCACAAATAAAACAAATGTAAATACACAAAGTGAAGAAGCCATGCAAAAAGTCAACATTGATATTGATTTTTATAACATTTACAACAAACTACATCAACTAAATTATAACGAAGAAATTATACGCGCTAAAAATAATGACATGCCAATTAAAATAATGAAATTTAATCAATACAAACATATACATTCGACATAGATCAATCACTCAATGTTTGCCAAAATATATTAGATATCGGGACACACTTCATAAATAGTTAAAATTATCTGACCCTAATTCACTTTATTGTGATACCACTAACACTATCCTCAAAACGTACAACTCCGTAATAATAACAAATATTCGTGCAGCTAAACAAATATATATTGAATCACGATTTAACATATTAAAAAATTACATAAGAAATACTTGGACAATCATCAATGAAATTATTCAAAAAAATAAAGAAAGAAAACATCCTCGACAATGTTGAAAGTAAATGGTACTTGTGTATATGATAAATCAGATATAGCAAACAAGTCCAGTAACTATTTTACAAACATAGGTCAAACTATTGCAGAAAGCATTTAATATAAAGTAAACAAGGACTATGACTATTACTTAAATACGTAAGTTAAATATATTCTCAGATTTAAGAATGTTCATGAAGAAATTGTAAGGAAAACAATAAATGATCTCCCAACAAAAAACGGTAGTAGCTTTTAAGGCATTTCTTCAAAACTGTAAAATATTATTGAACACGCAATCATTAAAAACGTAGTACTTAACCAAGTCATAAATACAGGCATATTTCTTTATTAACTTGCAAAAGTAATTAAAATTTTCAAGAACGATAACCCAACATTATCCAAACATGATAGGCATATTTCTCACCTTCCAACTATTTCTAAAGTCCTAGACAAAATTACCCACAATCAGTTATCTGCTTATTTTATTGAGCCATTCGACGAACTATCGACAGATGTCACATCTCCACTAGTGTGCTTCGAGGATGCGTCGCCGACAGACGTGTTGGCGTCCACTGCTAAATCATGTGAACTTAACCCACTGCCACCATCGCTCCTGAAGCGATATGTCGACGCTCTCTCTCCGGTCATAGCACGCATAATCAATGTGTCCCTACCCTCTTCCGGGGTCCCCCAGTCGACGAAGCACGCCGTAGCGATACAGGTATTGAAGAAACGTGATTACGACGTCAAGGTACTGTCCAACAATCGCCCCATCTTGAACATCTCATTTGTGGCGAAGACAGCAGAGCTCGATCAGCCGCAACACTTCCTCGATGAAAAAGGCATATATGCAGTCTACCAGAATGCATATCGACAGTGATGTGGCAATGATCGACGCACGTCGGGCGTACTTCTGGTGCTACTGGACCGTTACATTGCATTTGACACATTTGACCACGCTGTACTGCTGCGACGCCTGATCGGTTATGGCCTATCTGTGTCGACGCATATGCTTGGCTGGCGTCCTACCCGCATGGCCGAACCTCTATGCTGCGCGTCAAGACATCAGTCTCGGAGAGCAGCGTCATCAGGACTGGAGTTCCGCAAAGGGTCAGTCCTCGGACCAATACTCTTCAACGTCTACATTGCGTCACTAGCGAAGCTTCTGCAACAACACGGTATACAACACGACACGCAGTTGTACGTCGACTTCCCACCAACGAAAAACGCAGATGCACTTGTGCACTTGGAGGCCTGCATCCAACACGTTAACATTGGGCTCTGCGACAGTGAGCTAATCATCAACGAAACCAGATCGCAGGCCATTGTCATAAGATCATCCAGCGTTTGCGCGCCCATAACAATACCACGCATCGACATCTGCGGTCAGCTAGTCGCGACATCTGCCATCGACAGAGATCTTGGATTCGCCACTGACGTCGATCGTTAGATGGCGGCACAAGTAGAACATAATGACGGAGTGCATGTTACCACCTGTATCGAATTTCACGCAAACGTGACACAGTAACGACCGGTGCAACCAAGTGTCTAGTGTATGCATTAGTTACTTATATGATCGACTACGGCAACGTTATGCTGTACGGAATATCAGACCTTTTACTCCATTGCCTTGAGTTGGTCCAGCACCACTAGGGCTAGGCGGCCTACGTCCTACGAGTTAGGCGGTGTGATCGGGGTAGCATGACGGCAGCATTGAAATAATTCCACTGGTTGCCGGTCAAGTGGTGAGTAGAGCGCAAGCTGCTCGTTCTTGTATTCCGCGCCCTTCATGAAAGGACGCCAGCGTACCTGAAATCGCTGCTCATGCCATATGTGCAGGGTTGACTGAATTACTTTAGTTTTGTAATTGAGTAAAACTAAAAGTAATTCACCTAAAAGCTACTTGAGTAAAATTAAAATTACTTTAAAAAAAACTACTTGAGTAAAAAGTAAAACTACTTTTCAAAAGTACTTGAAGTAAAGGTAGAAGTAAAAGTACAACACTTAAAAATAATAACAAAATCATGAGTAATATTATATAAATTATACAACTTGCATCTGACAACTGTTTTGCAACCACTCTACATATAACAATGTGCTCCCAGACACCCTTAGCTGGTCAATCGGTCTGCCACCATTGAACATGGTGCTCACTTGGATGCCTGGACAATTACATTATCTTTAATGAGCGCTCACAACATCAAATAATTTCAGGTAAATACAGAACTTAATTAATGATGAGGCACAATTTTTTTTTTCGACCTGGTCCACTGAGGTATGGGAGGAGCTAGATTATACAACAGAATCTGTATACGCATGTGTGATTGTATCTGAGTAGGTAGAGGGTCAGTCCGGTACTAGTAGTAGACTCTCGGGGAAACTGGTTAGAGGTAATACAACCTAGCATTGCCCATAGTAAAATTAACAAAGACATTTGATGCCTAACTGATGAAGCCATCTGGTTTGTGAAACCCCACCTTCTCATGTCTTCCCAGACATGTCTTATCAGCTCACACAAACATTGAAACAACAGACTTTAGCAGCTAGCTTTGTTGGTTACGTGGTACCAGCTGGTGCTAGAAATGATCAGAAGACAGACCAGTGCAAAAGAGGAATGCTGTTTCTAATTGCAATTAAAAGTGACCTGTCAGGGCCCCTGTCCATGTCTTTGATATTAAGTATATTATGGGTCAGCGTGAATAAGCCATTGCTGGGAAAAGATGCTGCCAAATAGCAGACTATCAATTATTTACTGTTAAATTATGTCGAGTAATCAATATTATGAATTTATTAAACATCTCAATATTAATTTTATTCGTGAAAGTAAAATGCTGTTTAATGCTGACGTAAGCCGGTAAGGCCGTTGCTGACAATGCCAATGGGCGAAAATCGGTTCTCGTTCTCGATGCACGATGCGCTTTCGCTCACGAATATCAGAATTGTGTCAGTGTATGGGGATTATCAATACATTGTCGAAATTGCAAATTTTTATATTTATAATACGTATTGGAAACTTACTGATTATTAGTGTATATGGTGCAACGGAGACATTTGCATCGTGGTTTGAGATGGCATTCAAGGGTTGTGTGCTCGAAGTGACATTTAATGTCAACCGCCTTGAGCTGACCTATGCCAATATTTGGCAGACTTCGTTCACTGACGTAGATATCTCAAGTCTCAAGTAGTTATACTCCAAACAGCCCAATCTTGAGCTAACGCAGGAGTTTGGACCAACGACTTTTAGTGTCTCTTCCGAAAGACACGGACAAAGTGGGGTGAACGAAATTGCCCAAGCTTCGAAACGGCGAAGGTGGAATCGAACCACCGTCCTCTCGATCGACAGGCAGGTGCTCTAACCATTAGACCACCGCTCCCCACAATGGATATAAAACAGTGGTTGCGTCGATTTCCCGAAGAGAGGTATGCATGCAAATATGATCGCGAACTGGCATGCGATTGAATGATATTAATAGCTTTTGGCCTGGCAACTATGAAAAGTTTTTGAAATGTCGTTGATGGTGGAGCCCCAACGGCAGCAGCGTTTTCGCCAAAAAATTTTACGAAAATATATTGCGAAGTAAATAAAAGTAACGGAGTAAAAAGTCGCGCTACTTTAGATAAAACTGCTTCGTTACAATTAAAAAGTATTTAGTCAAAATTCGTTACACGCCAATTACTTGAAACAACTACTCAAGTATTGTAACGAAGTACTTTTACTTCGTTACATGTCAACCTGCATATGTGTCGAGCCACACACTTCGATCCGCCGACCGCGTCTAACTAATTGTACCCCGCCACAACATTAAACCGTGGCCGTTCTTTCCGCGTGCTGGGCCGATCCTCTGGAACGCGCTACCCGAAGAACTGCGGCTGATCGAGAATATGAGCATTTTCAAAGTTCGTTTTAAAACACAATATATTAAGCTCGCCTTGAATGCGTAATATTTATACATGTCACATGTTCTGTTACCACAATATATTAAATTATTTGTAATTATTAACAACTAATATGTTATTGTCTAGTTATGTATTAATTAATTAATTAATTGTATTAAATATGTATTTATTTAACTATGTTATATAATGCATTGATATTACTTCTGTATTACTGTATTACGACATGGGGATATCACGGAAACATATTAGTAAGCAAAAAAGAGTACGAATTATAATATTAAGCAAATGCAATTCACATGCAGAACAACTTTAAAAACATTAAGCACATTAAAAGTAGAATACTAAAATTACAAGAACTTACATTTTTTACACATATAAACATAAAAATCTACCTGTCTACTTATTAAATTGGTAAATAACCCCAAATGCCAGCATACACAGTTATAACACTCAGAGAACAACTGATCTACTTACTTCCAGAACTAAACGTGAACTTGCAAAACAATTCTTAAGTTCCAAAATTCTTAAATACAACTTGTCACGTGTTAGAAATATCCCTGATTTAGTCATCAACAAAATAGTGATGTATAGTTTTAGAGGTTTCTCGACTTATGCCAAACACTACATGCTACAAAAAATATAATGTCACATGTACTATGCTAAATTGCTACATATACCAACTAAATTAAATAAATTACAAATGAGTATAACACAGTTCATGCAAGTGCACTTCAAGTTTTCAATTTGTATACTCGCACGCATGCTTACACGCGTACAGGCGAACACAACACCCAAAACACACCAAAAAAACACATCATCCCACACATCGATTACAAGTAAACAAATAAAAAACAAAAAAGAACTGACGTTTTGACATAATATTTTGTTGTTGTTGTTGTTTGTTTTATATAAAATGTAGGAATATATGTATAAATTACAAATGTTATTTTGGGGTTGCTCCTACGATAGCGACCAGTTTTGGTCTTAGTAGGAGTCTCTCTTCCCACAACAATTGTTGCTGTTGTTTTGGCATAATGCATTATTTTGCTGATTAGTTATGAATTGTTATTTTATATCGTACAGTTCAGTGCGTGTATGTGTCATGTATATTTGCATAATTGAATTTAATTCAATGTAATTTACCTATGTTTCTTTGATATTGGGACAAATAAAGTTATATTTATCCTTATCCTTATCCAATACCAGCATAATTCCATCACATTACACAACACACATGTTGAATAGCAAGATCGGACTGTCTTCAGTAGGTTCTGCCCAATCACTCGCATTAATAAGTTAAATGTTTAAATGTTGCAGTTTAAATGGGTATTAAAACACAACAATGTCTATCCTATCCTTATTAAATGATTTGAAATAATTGCAAATTGCAACATTATACATATTGCAATTTAAGAGTACTTACATTTAAATATGTATTCAACGCATTATATGCACCAAACAACTATCAATCTCATTTATGCAATAATGTAACTGAACTAGAAAAAAGTATCCAATGTAACAACGGTCTTCATTCATGAGGTCGCACTAACAAACTTTCGGAACATCAACACTGGGTTTCCGATTAGTTAATTTGCAAGAAAATTGCCGCTATAGTGTTTGGGAATTGCTATGCAAATTGGTGAACCAAATAGTGTTTTTTTGCAACGGCATAACAAAACTGCCTATCAATCCCATACGATTATTACATTGTCCAGCGAGGATTGAAATGTAAGAGTATTTATATTAAAATTAAATTAATGATGATACATATTGCAATTTAAGAGTACTCACATTTAAATATGTATTCAATGCATTACATGTACCAAACAACTATCAATCTCATGTATATAATGATGCAACATAACTAGATAAAATGTATCCGATGTCACAATGTTCTTCATTCATGACGTCGCACTAACAAACTTGCGGAACATCAACACGGGGTTTCCGATTAGTTCGTCTGCAAGAAAATGGCCGCTATGGGGTTTGGGAATTATTATTATATCGGAATTTATATAGCGCCCGAATCCAATTAAGATAACATGCTCTGATCCGCTTTACATGAAACTGCATAAATTAAATAAAACTATAAAATACATACTTTACATAAAACTACATAAACTAAATAAACCTATAAAATATAGATTATTTTTAAAATAGATAGTGTAAAGGAGCTGATTTAGAAATAACAAATAAATAAGCACATACATTACACTTATAGTACACACATGAATAAAACATTACGAATAAGTCATTGGTATATAGCAATGTCTTTAAAACGAGAGCGTGACTCAATCACGTCAGTCGTGTGCCAATTTAAAGAGATGTGTTTTTAAGTGTCTCTTGAAAGAGCTGAGAGTGTTCAGTTGTTTAATGTTCTCAGGCAAGTCGTTCCACAGTATGGCCGCGTGTCGGCTGAAACAACGTTCACCATAAGTTGCAGTCCGTACTACAGGTACGACGAGAAGTGACTTCTGCGTTGATCTTACACTACGCGTTGGTTGATGTTTCTGTACAATGTCGCTCATGTGTGCCGGTGCCAATCCGTTGAGCACTTTATACGTGAAGGTGTTACCCTTAAAGCGGAGTCGGTATTTCACCGGAAGCCAATGTAGCTCAAGTAACACAGGCGTTGTGTGTTTGCTCTTGCGTGACCTGGTGATTAGGCGAGCAGCGCAGTTCTGTATACGCTGCAATCGTTGAATTAGCACCTGAGGCAAACCTTGCAGTAGCGCGTTTCCATGGTCCAGCCGAGATGTTACCAGTGCCTGGATTAGAATCTTACAGGCGTCATTTGTGATGTATTGCCTGACTTTGCCAATGTTTCGGATGTGGTAGAAACAGCACTTGGAGATCGCATTCACCTGTTTCTCCATTGTCAAGCCGCTGTCCATAATAACTCCAAGATTTCTCACGGATTGCACAGAATGTAATAGTCTGCCTCCGATCATTCACCCGACGAATTCGGTGTTTGAACGAAAACACAATGAGTTCGCTTTTTCTTGGTTCATTTTTAGTATGTTTCTATTCATCCACCCGCCAACATCCGCCAAACAGGCTTCAATGGCTGACCTTTCACTGGCCCAGTTCTCATTAGGCCTGATGGACAAGTATATTGCTATGCAAATTGGTGAACCAAATATAGTTTTTTGCAAAGGCATAACAAAACTGCCTATCAATCCCATACGATTATTACGTTGCATAGCGAAAATTACAATTTAAGAGTATTTATATTAAAATTGTATTAATGATGATACATTTTGGAATTTAAGAGTGCTTACATTTAAATACGTATTCAATGCATTACATGTACGAAACATCTATTAATCTCATTTATGTAATAATGTAACGTAACGAGATGAAATGTGTCCAATGTCAGAACGGTATTAATTCATGATGTCGCACTAACATATTTTCGGAAAATCACCACTGGGTTTCCGATTAGTTAGTTTGCAAGAAAATTGCCGCTATGGTGTTTGGAAATTGCTATGTAAATTTGTGAACCAAATAGAGTATTTTTGGCAACGGCATAACAAAACTACCTATCAATCACATACGATTATTACGTTGCCCAGCGAGAATTGCAATTTAAGAGTATTTATATGAAAATGTAAAAATAATGCTACTATCAATCTCATATAAATATTTTTTTAAAATAAATAAACAAAAAGTGTCCATTGCCACAATGATCTGCATTGAAGAAGTCGCGTTGGCTAATTTATTAAAATGTGTGTCCCCTTACTTAGTTTGGAAGAAAGTTGGCATTAAAGTGTATGGAAACTGATTTACGGGGGAATATGACTTGCTAATAACTTTATAACTTAAAATTGCATAATGGATTTGAGTCTAAAAGTGTAGGTTTTTTCATGCAAACTAAAATAAATGTATTCACAAGTGGATAACTTTCCTTGCAAAAATAATTTCAAATTTTACATTCAGTGCAGTACATACATCCAGCATATGTAGGTGTCATTTAAAGCATGCCCTCATTTACACGAATAAAAAGTGTTCAGTTGATGCAGTAAATTACGATGAATCACCAACATAAAATAAGCTAACAGTTTAAATGCTGCCGTTTAAACAAACTGGTATTGAAACACTAAACAGTGTTTCCAGCGTAAGTATTGCAATTAAAGCGTAATTACATTTAAATATACATATAGTGCAGTACATACCTGCAGCTAAGCAATTATCAATCTCAATACAAATAATTTAATATAAATAAGTACTTCGTATCCAGGTTCACAATGTGCCGAATTACTGACATCATATTGTTAAGTTAAATTTATGGAAATAGTTTGTAAGAAATTGCCATTATGGAGTTTGGGGGCTGATTTGAAAGGAATAAGGTATATTTTTACAACGATCTTTTTGTATGCGATGATTTACGTTGCCCCATGCAAGAGGTGGCGGGGAAGGGGGCTACATTATTCACGGTGCTATAGCATGCAAGGCTGCATGACATAATATGACAGACGGGAATCGACGACGTAGCAGTTTGTTTACAGGGGCAATAATGGAGGATGTCACAGAAAGGGTGGCGAACGTTCTGGGGCGGAGGTTTTTTCTGGTATTCGTAAAAGCAACGCAGAGAGAGATGGTACAACCACCATACTTCAGACATTCAGGCAGCTAGTCGAGACGCTAAAGCAGGGACGGGTTGGGTATATAATGTTGTCAGGGATTATACCTGCAATGGCTGACAGGGTTCATGGATATCGAAATTGTAGGAGGATGGCAATTAATGAACCGGTATGTAAGTTTTCTGATGAATAGGCCATAAGGAAAGTCGGTGGAGTAGTTTTCGATATGTTGCATATTGAAATATCGGGTTAAATTAATATTTATGTATATATGTATATATATATATATATATATATATATATATATATTCTCTCTCTTTCTTTGCTGTCCATCGTGTTCGATGATTACATCAATGAAGGGGGGTATCCTTGTGCTTTGCTCTTCGTTGAGAATTCAAGCCTATTTGTGCCACAAAACCTCTGCTGCAGTCATCACAGAAGACGGTAGGTATAGAAGCACCTAGAAGGCCATGTCGACGAACGTGCTCATGTTGATACTTTTTACTCAACGTTTCTTCTTTATGAATCTTTCCCTGATGTATGGCCCTCTCCCACTGTTGTCTGTCATGTGCAGTGGATTCCCAGGGATGTGTGTGGCTTTGATATGTCTTTTAGCACATCTTTGTAACGCAAACGTTGTCCACCACGAAGGCGTTTCCCGCTGGATAATTTTCCATAGAACACCACCTTTGGGAGTCTATCGCTGTTCATTCGGGTAACATGTCCAGTCCAGCGGAGTTTGGATGCAGTCAGAATGGCTTCTATACTTGACATGTTGGCCTGTCTCAACACTTCTTCATTTGAAATGTGGTCTTTCCATGATATCCGAAGGATTTGTCGTAGATGCCGGAGATGCACTTGGGAAAGTTTTCTGATGGGACGACGGTAGAGAGTATACGTCTCAGCTGAGTACAGCAGTGTTGGTAGTACAATCGACTTGTACACCTTGCACTTTGTGGAGATTGTAATGCAATGTTGTGATCATACTCGCTTCCAGAATCCCCCAAAGGCTCCCAAGGCAGCACGTATACGGTTGTTAATTTCCACATCGTTGGTGTTGTCAGATGCAATCGTGCTGCCCAAGTATGTGTAGTTATTGACTGACTTTAGTGGGGTGCCATACATTTCAATTTGTGGACTGGTTGAAGTTTGTCCAGGTGGAGATTGGTAGAGTTTTACAGCTTTCTTTGTACTAATTGTAAGTCCAAATAAGGTTGTAGCTTGTTCAAAGTGTTTACAAATCTCTTTGATGTCTTCTAGTGTGTGTGTAACAATAGCAGCATCATCTCTAAACAGCAGTTCACGAATGCAAAGATCACGAGTTTTTGTGTTTTCTCTCAGTCTAGTCAAGTTGAATAACTGTCCATCAGTTCTAGTGCGGATGATAACGCCCATACTCAAGTGTTCCGTCATTTTAGTTGCTCTCCTTTGTATGCGTTCATGCGTATCTATATACTTCTTACGATATGGTCTCCATGCTTCTATACAGTATTCTAAATGAGGTATAACTATTGCTTTATAAAGAGGTATAATTAACTTTTTTCCCTTTTATGTTATGTTTCTTCTAATCATTCCAAGAATTTGATTACCCTTTGAAGCTGCAATACCACACTGCTCTGAAACTTTCATATCAGCGCTTATTGTAACTCCTAAATCCTTTTCTTTTACAGTAGTACCCAGAACAGTATCTCCCATTTTATAGTTTACATTCAAGTTCCCATGTCCTGTATGTAGGCATTTACATTTCCCAAAATTGAACAGCATCTGCCATTTCTCAGACCATTTCACTAATATGTCTAGATCGTTTTGTAAATGTTGTTTATCACCATCAGTATTAACCTTTCTTTCTTTTCAGTTTTGTGTCATCCGCAAATTTCAGAACGTTACTTGTTATACTGTCGTCCAAGTCATTGATATAAATTAAGAATAATATATGTCCTAATACTGATCCTTGAGGTACCCCACTCAAAACCGATTTCCAATTTGAAACTTCTCCATCTACTACAACTGTTTGTCTTCTGTCAGTCAGCCATTGTTCTATCCAGTCAGTTATGCTATCCCCGATACCATGGGCTTTTAATTTAAGTAGTAATCTTTGATGTGGCACTTTTTCAAAAGTTTTCTGAAAATCTAAGTAGATAATATCTACTGGCGATCCCACGTCTATCCACTTAGTGATTTCTTCCAAAAAACATAATATATTTGTTAAGCATGACCTCGCTTTAAGGAATCCATGTTGAGATGAATTTAATAATTTATGCTTATATATATATATATATATATATATATATATATATATATATATATATATATATATATATATATATATATATATATATATATATATATATATATATATTATATATATATATATATATATATATTGATAATATGGATACCAATCACATTGAACAATGCGTTTTGTCAATGCACACACTTTGCTATGGTTGTCGGAGCCGGTTCCACGAAGCGTTCGAATCGATCTGGTGCAGAAGTTTGAGATATATTACGTAACTCGGAATATATCGTTGTGAACAATTGTACATAGCTACTAACTGCCATTCATGCGAAGGTTCCAAACCCGAGGAATAAAAAAATGTTCGAACCATTCCCGTGGGCTCCCGAGAACGCCTACAGCACATCAGTCCCATAAATCAGAAATTGACGGATACATGAGAGAACAAAGAAACTCATTCTAAAACCGTGTTATATTTTATGTGCGTTTATGATATTCAGTTAAATATTTACATTTGCTATGATGTCGACATATGGCGAACCAACAAATTGCCACGTACCTGGATGTCGATCGTCGGCGAGTGTGTATGTTCTTTCGCAGTGCGAAGAAATTACAGCGAATGCCGTATCATAGCGCGTATCGCCTTTATAACGGCGTTATCACCTGCCACAATTATAGTTGAACAACCAATGGGCTTGTGGTTTTGATCACCTCACCGGAATGACAGTCACGCCAACCACATCAAGCCGAATGACCAACACAAAGTATTGCAATACGTCACTGAACCACTTCATAATTATCGCACCGATATTTGTGTGATAAGAGTAGTTAATCCATCGTATACATCACTAGATTTTCAAGAAGAGCTAGACAAAGAGCCTCAGCAAAATCTCTACTTATACTAACAAGGAAATGGGGGATAACATAATCAATAAATTTGTGGTAGGTTTCGGGATGGAAATCAGGGAAATTGGAGTCGGGTACAACCAGGTTTAGTATTAAGGTATATGGTACTTCTACGATATCAATAATTCGATGGTGATTTAACAATCACAGAACGGACATAAATGATGTTTGCAAAGTTTAGGAATGATGGGAATAAACACAATTTGCAATATTATATAGACAAATCAATCAAATGATTTGAACAAATGCTGATGTTGTTCGATTTGTGGAAATCTTTTACACCTGACATATCGGACAGAACATATAAAATGGGCGATATTATTGTATGTACAAACAAAACCAAACAAACTTAGTAGTAAACATACGTGATATAAAAAAATCAGATCAGCGTAGGAATGCAGCGTCAAAGGATAATTAAATATTTTTGTTGATTAGGATACATTCACACACACACACGCACGCACGCACGCACGCGCGCACGCACACACGCTCGCACGCACGCACACACGCACGCACACACACACATATGTATATATATATATATATATATATATATATATATATATATATATATATATATATATATATATATATATATATATATATATATGGTTCATAATACTGCATAGAGACACGGAGGCAATATCGAAAGAAAAGGCTTAGTAACGTAGAAGTAGCAAAACAAGAGGACAACTTAGCCGATTCCAAAATTTATGGACTTCATTCATGACAAACGTCTTATATAGTGTTTAGAAACGATGATATTGAGATTATAAGATATTTAATGGTTGTGGAAAAAATTATTTACTTTTTTACATACTTAGTTAAGAGGAAACGAAGTGGCGTTAGTAGAAGACGAATTTATATTGGACATTATATACCAGAAAGTATCAATTATCTCTTAAGACGATCTGTAGAGGTAGGCTTTTTTCTTGCACAATGGAACAAATTGATCAATTATTCATATTGCCTTTTAACGGAATAAGCCTGTTCTTACACAACGTGTGCTGCCAGGACTGTTTGCAGCATGTAATCATGCTTAATCTGATAACTGCCTTGTTCGGATACTGTAAACGTGAATTATGTTTAAGTTTCCTTCTTTTTGATAACTGTGTCACATTATAAAATACATAGTCAGTTGCTAGCAACTGCACAGCTTCATAATATCAACCGGCCCCACACATTCGGGTTATATCGTAGATCACTGCCTATGCGTATTAGTGAAACGAATGTTCCCAACGTTGCAAAGCATCCAAGATTCCAACCCAGGATGTCATGTATGTTACAGTATGAGGGCTTAGCCAGGGCAACAGGCAATACATATCACACGAAACATTAAAACGCAACGTTTGTCATTTGTTGCTGTATATCAAACATATTATATATTTCAAATAAGACATATGGGTGATACTACTGCCTAAAACAACAGTCACGATTTTCGAACAAAACTGTTTTATTGTGCCTACAAATCAATGGAACAACGTTATGTTGGAAACAATGTGTAACTAAGGCGCGTTTCAACGATTATGTGGTTACCATTGGACGTTAATTAAAAGGGCCGAGCTGTCCATTTCGTCAACGTAGCTGAAGCATTACGACTGGCGAATTATGTTGTGCAGTTCTACAATGTAGCGATGTATTAAGCAGAGGATTCAAACGAATATGTAAAGTGTATAAAATGGATCTTCACATTAGTTTCAACAAGTTTGTCACCGACAAAGTGCCAACATACATAGGCAACTGTCGCCTGCTTTGACACATAAATGCACCATTACTAGCGGCAACAGATCCATCATATTGTACATTGAAAATATATGGAGTCAGTCTTGATTTCACACACGTCATACAGTGTATTTCCAATGAGCCGTGAAAATAAATTATAACAATGACGCAAACATGAACTTTTCAATCCGTCCCAAATCCACGTTCCTCCTGCTTACTTCATCACTGTAAATAAAAAAAATAAGGTTTTCCTTTGGATGGGAATCTTGTGAAACATAAAGTCACCTCAAACGATGCAGCACATTACCTAAATGACCTATACTGTCAATTGAAGTGGATATTCCTTGTAAACACAGTTACTATGCATAATGCATTTATAGAAGTGAACAATTGATCACATTCTTCCAACGGGTAAACTATGTGTAGATCAAAGGGTATAGGCAACACATTCATTGTCAAAAATATCACATCAAACGATGCGGCGTTCACAATGACTCTAAGAACAGCGGGTGCGTGCGTAGCCTCGATAAAGGGTTCTGATTAAATATAACATTTAAAGAAGAATATCCAAATTTGCTGTGCGCTGACAATACGTTCACATTTGTACACCACTGTCTACAGCCAGGTACTCATTTATACCCTTGAGTGAACTTAGGTAATGTTGAGCGAAGGAAAATGCCCAAATTGTGAAACGGCACCAAGGGGATTCGATCGCCGGTTTTCTCTGTTGAGAGCCGTTGGTCTAACAACTACGTTACTGCGCACCACGCATATAATAATAATAATAATAATATTAATAAAAATATATAACATATTATATTGCGCTAAAATCCTGGGGAGACCTAAGCTCGGCAGCGAACCAAAACAAAAGGGGTTAAGCAGTTCATAGTCGATAAGCAGTTCCATTTGTAGACTGATGGATTGGTACGCTGGGGAGCTATTGGGTATAAATAAGTCTAAGCAGGTAGATGCAGTTTACCGCAAAATGTTACTATACTTCCTACATACTTAACACTAACAGGAAGTGAGTTCCAAGGAGTCGGTGCAGTAACTGAAAAAACTCATTCCTACATTTGTATATAAACTGGGAACAAAAAGTAGATTATACTTAAATGACCGTAGCTGCATGGACTGTCTGTGAGCGGTATATGTAAATATGCTGGTTGGTTGGATGAAAGTGCCTGATAGGTAATTGTACAGATCTTAAAAATAATTGGTTATGTTACAGTCTTTTTTAAAAAAAATTGGTAAATGTAAAAAAAGTGCCACTAATAACGAAGTTTAATCGTTTTGAGAAAATCCCCAAAGAAATAAATGATATTCGTATAAGCAGGACAGTGTAACAGGTAACTTTACAGCAGATGTTGGTTAACATAAACTAATTATGTCTGCTACACCACCGTGAATGCATTAAGCAAAAGTTGAATGACAGCCTAAAGTGGCAGTGTATTTTTTACACAAACCCATCACCAATCGTAATTTACTGCTGTATTACGTTATGTGCACGTAAGACGCGTTCGTACGCAAAATAGGAATGTCGTGAGTGTTGTAGTTTTTCTCAAACAATATGTTAAACATAATTTCCTGGTTATTAATGAAAACACAATCTCAACGAATGCTTGTTTTTGTGTTGAAAATTACGGCTTTTCACTGGCGTTTTATGTATTGTTGAAAAAACATAATGGCCATTTGCAACATTGACATGTTCTCTTAATTTGCCGCCACAATAGCCCTTGAATCTGTACTTGTAACGTGTTGTCTTCCATGGTATCAGGCTATGCCAGCCATCTAACAAACACTTGGCAGGGTGTGTATACGGTCACTTTGATTGGCCCGTTATCCCGTGAGGTCACCAGGTCACATAATCATCGGTATTTTCGTTCGTGTCAAAGGCACGGTAAACTACGCCAAAGAGAAAATACTAATGTTGTTTTGATACAAAACGAACCGACAAGGTAAAACGAACGTACGTGGTATTCCGTGTCCCCTGGGCTGAGCACCGATCGGAGCACGTTCACAAACGTCCTACAAGGAGACGTTTTGCATATAATATTATTGCAGCGTAATTCTCTCGCGGAACGCCCAAACAAGTTCGTGTAACACTTGATGAAAATTCACACGCGTTACGTATTTACAATCAGCTATTGACATGGGTTTCGGCTGAGTAAAGCACACTTAGCTATGAGAACATAAACTTTCGGCCGAACATTATTTCAGTCTGTAAAATAAATATTTTGCACAAATTTCGCAGGATATGTCATATATCTATATATGCCTATTTTGTCGATTTTCTGCTTCTATGACCCCCATCCCCGCTACCTACTGACGTATATATATTTACGCCGATTTCCTGCTTCTATGACCATCATCCCCGCCACCTAGTGGCGTATCTATTTACGCCGATTTCCTGCTTCTACGACCGTCATCCCCGCCACCTAGTGACGTATCTATGACGTCGCAATGGGGGAGGCAAACGGGGGCCAAGCTTAGTCCCCTACTAATTTGTCGTGTTACCATGTAGTGGCGCAACTGAAAAATACGTGGAAAAATACGCTAAATGCCCCCTAAATACGCCACAGCCTCTGCCACCACCCCTCCTTTTGTATGCATAGATTAGAGTTTCAGTTGTATTTTGAGGTTGTTGATCCACTCAGTTGCTCCAGAGGAAGCTGAGACCTGAAGGCTAACATGCGGCAGTGGTTGACGATGTCATCAACGGTTTGCTAGGCGTTGCCGCATTCGCGTGTCTGTGATGCAGCGTGTGTGCACCAGATGTCTGCATTGTTCGTGTCAGCATTGTCCGCATTATCCATACAAAATATTGTTGCGTCGAGGAAGATGAAATCCGGGAGGTTCGGTGCTTGGTTCCGGGACACGGTTCTAGATTCCCCACTCTCGCGTCCTCTTCCCTTTTTGGTGATGTTGGTTTTGTGGAGGGAGACTGCTGCTGCTGAGAAAGGTCATCGCGAAGGGAAGCGTTTTGACGGTTCAGGGTTGAGGTTCCCTTGGGGTAAGATGCCTCCTCGTATGTCCAACATCATACGCGCTTACTATATGTTTCGGATGGATGAGTGCAATGCTGCTACCTAGAACCGATTCTGCCCAAAAGCACATGCGCACGAAACAGACGGTTCAGAAGAATCCTTCATTTTAAGTTCCCCGCACAGCTGAAATGAAATATTATACGTGAAAAGGTGCACTGAAACACACATATCTCGCTTGACATCGTGCAAACTATTTTAACATTAATTATTAGTGTGTAATTGTTATTAGTGTATAATTGTGATCGCTACAAAATATAGGAAATGTGACCTGTTACATCATACCTACTTGGGGAAGACACCCTCTTAGAGTGCGGGCACAGACACCCATTTATAGTGCGGGCACAGACACCCCCTTAGAGTGCGGGCACAGATCCTCCCGGGGGCATCTTATCCCGACATGACTTGGTCAGTTTATACACGTAATAAAGGTTGGGAATTTTTTTTTCACTTTTATGAAAGTTACGTGTTTTTATATATATTATCCATCATTTCAAATAGACGGCAAGTTGTAATCCGGACAATATTGTATTACATAATTAAAGCAAAACAAAAGTCATGTTTTGCAACTCCAATCAACAATGTTATGCCAGTTGTTTACTGTAAGCGTAGGAGATTCTGATAAAATCTCGGTTGACTATAAAGACCGATAATCGCCTGGCAGTTCTTGGACAATATATTTAATAACGATTACATAATTTTATTTTAGCCAATCGTCGCTAACGTTTTAGCATTACATAACCACACAACACTCTTTTGACGGAGTATGTACTTCAAAACTAAAAGTTTATAAATAGCTATTGCCATTTTCCCTACCCTACTAATGAGATTTCGCTTCGAGCATGAATGGAAAGCTAGACTTTCGTGTATTACACGTGTTCGTACGTGTATGTACTTCTTCTCTAATTTATATAAATGCGACATAACATTTTCCCTTCCGGCGGCAGACGCGGGGCACCCGACACGAGGAAAACCAACAGAAGAACGACAATCAATGTCATATTGTTTCCGATTCTGAAGAGACGAATGGCGTTGCGCGCGCCGAGTCCATTTCTGATCCTTCACTGCCGCGCACACGTACTGCGTAATCCTTCACAAGTTGCTTCGAAATGGGGGTGATAGTCTATACGTGTTAAACTATTTGTCCAACCTTCTGCTGCATCGACAACACTTCTGTCTTCCAGTTGGCTTATTCCGATCTTGTTGCTAGAAATATCGGTTAAAGGTACTTATACTTTAAAACTAAATGGTCCATCTACCCTGCTGCACCGTAGTAGGACAATGTTTTGCATTTACATTACATTTCCTGTATGATACACTACGATTAGCATATGCACACCTATTAGAAACCTAGTTAGTAAACTCAGTAAGATACTGTCTAACATAAAGATAATCGCTGGAAGGCAAAAGTATGTAAATTGTTTGGTAAACACACGCATTAAAACATTATTATCACATGCACCATATACGCTACATCCATTGTCTCGCAATACACCGTCCCATGTATGTAGGCTGTGTTTGATGGAAATCGGATTATTGAACCACATACTTGCACCGTATCTGCTCTATTCTTTATCAACGTTTGGTGGTTCTAGTGCGTCATATTTCCGAGTTAAAGCAATTAAAAATATGCAGTGAATGCAACTTGCTGGTAGAGCAAAAACTTTAAATGGCAATTATCTAACTTTTTTTCCATATTATTTGATACTGCATTTTGCTTTTGTAGGGCAGAGTAATTTATTCGCGTTTGTAGTACAATTATTGCAGTTTCAGAGCAATTACATTTACATGTATATTTAATGTAGTAAATGTATATCCAGCTATAGCCAATCTCATATAAATACAACCTTCATTTAAGTAATCAAAAAGTGTCCTGGGCCATTACGTGCTGCATGACGTCGCACTGGCGCATGAAATGAAACAAATCCTATTACGCAAATATTCATAATTTTGTCATTATGTTGTCGGCGAACTTATTTGCGGGGGAACGAATTGTGTGAACTATGATTAATAACAACGATTTTCTAAACTACCGTGCCAAGCTCAACAGTGTATTGCGTTGTCAAAAATAACAGGTGGCGGCGAAGGGGTGCTACTTATGCTACACACGTACGACGGGTTATTAGTCCCTGTATGAAAGAGACATTCTATGGTTCATCACAATAGTGGAGGTTATCGGCAAGAAAACGAGTACGAGGGACGTGCGCCGCAAGCAGGTGAGCGTAAGGTGAAGCAGGCCATTGTCGTAAGATCATCCAGCGTCTGCGCACCCATAACAATGATAGTCTTCGACATCTGTGGTCAGCTAGTGGCTACATCTGCCATCGTCAGAGATCTTGATTTCGCCATTGACGCCGATCGGTCGATGGCGGCACAAGTAGTGCATACATACATACATACATACAAGATTTAACAAGATTTAACAAGATTGCCATCTCGAACAACAAGTTCCAGATGGCAAAGTGGACAAGGAAGCCATTGGCTTATCGATTCCACCATGTGGTCTCTAATTAATGTTTCGAGTAATTTACATACAACTGATGTTAAACTCACTGGTCTGTAATGTTCTGGCTTCTTCCTCGATCCCTTCTTAAATAGCGGCGTACTGTTTGCTTCTTTCCATTCTGAAGGAACTATTCCTTCTTCTAGTGACAACCTATACCGACTGTAACGCAAACGTGACACATTAACGACCGACACAACCAAGTGTCTAGTACATGCATTAGTTACTTCTATTATCGACTACGGCAACGTTATGCTGTACGGTATATCAGACCGTTTACTTCATCGCCTTCAGTTGGTCCAGCAGCACTAGGGCTAGGCTGCCTACGTCCTACGATTTAGGCGGGGTGATCGGGGTAGCATGACGGCAGCCCTGAAACAACTCCACTGGTTGCCGGTCAAGTGGCGCGTTGAGCGTAAGGTACCTGTTCTTGTATTCCGCGCCCTTCATGAAAGGACGTCGGCGTATGTGAAATCGCTGCTCACGCCACACGTTTCACGCCGCGCCCTTCGACCCGCCGACCGTGCGCTACTAACTGTTTATCGCCACTACCTTGAACGGTACGGCCGCCGTTCTTTCCCGCGTGCTGGGCCGACCTCTGGAATGCGCTACCCCAAGATCGAGGACATCAGCATTTTCAAAGTTCGTCTTAAAAACACTATATTAAGCTGGCCATAAATGCGTAATATATATATATATATATATTAATATTTATACGAACTCCACAACATAGTTGAATGGCTTAATAATAATAAGAATGTCACTAAATAAAAGTAAATATAAATATATGAATTTCCAAATTTCAAACAAAACCACACATACATTAATTCTCAAAATATATAATATAGTCGTTGAGAAATTGGAAGAATTTCACTTCTTAGACTTAACTATAGATACTAACTTAAATTTGAATAAAACACCGAAGAAATCTCAAATAAGTGTTCCAAAACTATAGGAATACTAAACGGATTAAAACGTGCTACATTTATAAATAAAACTAATGCTATACAATGCATTTACATTATTCTGTATTACTGTATTACGACATGGGTATATCATGGAAACAAATTAATTATAATACAAAAAAGCAGTACGAATTATAATATTAAGCAAATGGAATTCACATGCAGAACCAAAATTCCAAATTAAACTTGCAACTTAATTCTTATTAAACTTGCAACGTGTTACAAGAAATATCCCTGATTTAGTTATAGACAAAATAGTTTTACAGGCTTATCGAGTTATGCCAAACACTACATGCTACAAAAACATAATGTCACATGTACTATGCTAAATTGCTATATATGCCAACTAAATTAAATAAATTACAAATTAGTGTAACACAGTTCATGCAAGTGCACTTCAACACCTAAAACACACCAAAACAACACATCATCAAACACATTCATTATACGTAAACAAATAAAAAAAAACTGACGTTTTTATATTATATTTTGTTTGTTTTTTGTTTGTGTTATATAACATATAGGAATATATGCATAAATAGCAAATGTTATTTTTAATTTGGGTTGCTAATAAGATAGCGACCAGTTTTGGTCTTAGTGGGAGTCTCTCTTCCCACAACAATTGTTGTTGTTGTTAATGTATGATGTATTATTTTGTTGATTATTTATGAATTATTATTGTGTATCGTACAGTTCAGTGCGTGTATGTATCATGTATATTTGTATAATTTCATCTAATTCAATATAATGTGTCTATGTCTCTGTTGTTGGAACAAATAAAATTATATGTATCCTTATCATTATCCTTATCCAGTACCAGCATAATTCCATCATATTACAAAGCACACACGTAGAATCGCAAGAGCGGACTGTCTTCTGTAAGTTCTGATTAATGTTGCAGTTTAAACGGGTATTAAAACACAACACAATGTCTACCCTTTCCTTATTAAATTATTTGAGTTAATGATGATACATATTGCAATTTAAAAATACTTAAATTTAAATATGTATTCAATGCATTATATAATAACTATCAATCTCATTTGTACAATAATGTAACATAACTACATAAAGTGTCCAATGTTACAACGGTCTTCATTCATGACGTCGCACATACAGATTTTCGGAAAATCACCACTGGGTTTCCGATTAGTTAGTTTGCAAGAAAATTGCCGCTGTTGTGTTTGGGAATTGCTATGCAAATGTGTGACCCAAATAGAGTATTTTTTACAACAGCATAACACAACTGCCTATAAATCACATACGATAATTACGTTGCCCAGCGAGAATTGCAATTTAAGTGTATTTATATTAACACTGAATTAATGATGCAAATTTGTGAACCTAATAGTGTTTTTTGCAACGTCATAACAAAACTGCCTATCAATTACATACGATAATTACGTTGCCCAGCGAGAATTGCAATTTAAGTGTATTTATATTAACACTGAATTAATGATGATACATATTGCAATTTAAGATTACTTACATTTAAATATGTATTCAATGCATTACATGTACCAAACAACTATCAATCTCGTTTATAGAATAATGCCGCTTAACTAGATAAAATATGTCCGATGTTACAACGGTCTTCAATCATGTCGTCGCACTGACAAACTTTCGGAACATCAACACTGTGTACAGGTTACCGTGCCACGTCTAGATATATCCCTACTTCATCAGGATAACCCCGACGCAACCACGAATAACAACACCATCTCGAAGATCCAGACAAGTCTCAACTTGTGAGATTCGTTATTCACAACAACCTACTAGTACATCAAAGAGGAAGTCCACCCTCTTCCTTCACGCAGCATTCTTATATATGTAGAACCTTAGTCAATACGTTAGTCTTTTCTAAATTCAAAATGATCAGATGCTATTAGTATTCATGAAGTAGATAAAGAATATTAGGATGTTCAGACACCCGTGCCTGGGTCCCCTTAATTGTACACGTATTGGATTAATGTTCGACCATAGATTAAGCTGCTGGATTCCTTGAACGGACACGTATCAGATTAAAGTTCGACAAGAGATTTAGCGTAATGTCTTGGACATGTATAATATTAAGAAGACATGGAATTCATTACCTTACGAGGACACTGAACGTGACCTGGGTTGACCTACCTCATCCATCAACGGTACAACATATCAGCAAATTCCTAGGGAACTTTTGCAAAGTTCATAGAAGCTGTAGAACTGCGTGATAATCAATATAACTAGTACTACACAAGCCTTGCTCTTTACAACTGGGTTTCCGATTAATTTGGAAGACGATTGCCGCTATTGTGTTTGTGAATTGCTATGCAAATTGTTGAACCAAATAGAGCTTTTTGCAACGGCATAACAAAACTGCCTATCAATCACATACCATTAGTACATTGCCCAGGGAAATTGCAATTTAAGAGTATTTATATTAAAATTTAATTAATTATGATACATATTTCAATTTAAGAGTACTTACATTTAAATATGTATTAAATGCATTATATATACCAAACAACTATCAATCTCGTAAGTTAGTTTGCAAGAAAATTGCCGCTGTTGTGTTTGGGAATCGCTATGCAAACTTGTGACCCAAAACCCAAATAGAGTATTTTTTTACAACGGCATAGCAAAACTGCCTATCAATCACATACCATTATTACGCTTCATAGAAGCTGTAGAACTCCGCAATTTAAGTGTATTTATATTAACACTGAATTAATGATTATACATATTGCAATTTAAGGGTATTTATATTAACATTGAATTAATTATGATACATATTGCAATTTAAGAGTACTTACATTTAAATATTTATTCAATGCATTACATGTACCAAACAACTATCAATCTCGTAAGTTAGTTTGCAAGAAAATTGCCGCTGTTGTGTTTGGAAATTGCTATGCAAATTTGTGACCCAAATAGAGTATTTTTTACTACAGCATAGCAAAACTGTCTATCAATCACACCATTATTACGCTGCCCAGCGAGAATTGCAATTTAAGTGTATTTATATTAACAATGAATTAATGATGATACATATTGCAATTTAAGAGTACTTACATTTAAATATATATTCAATGCATTACATGTACCAAACAACTAGCAATTTCCTAAGTTAGTTTGCAAGAAAATTGCCGCTGTTGTGTTTGGGAATCGCCATGCAAACTTGTGACCCAAATAGAGTATTATTTGCAACGGCATAACAAAACTGCCTATCAATCACATACTATTATTACGTTGCCCAGCGAGAATTGCAATTTAAGTGTATTTATGTTAACACTGAATTAATGATTATACATATTGCAATTTAAGGGTATTTATATTAACACCGAATTAATGATGATACATATTGCAATTTAAGAGTACTTACATTTAAATATGTTGTCAATGCATTACATGTACCAAACAAATATCAATCTCGTTAGTTAGTTTGCAAGAAAATTGCCGCTGTTGTGTTAGGGGATTGCTATGCAAATTTGTGACCCAAATAGAGTATTTTTTCCTACAGCATAACAAAACTGTCTATCAATCACATACCATTATTACGCTGCCCAGCGAGAATTGCAATTTAAGGGTATTTATATTAACACCGAATTAATGATGATACATATTGCAATTTAAGAGTACTTACATTTAAATATGTATTCAATGCATTACATGTACCAAACAACTATCAATCTCGTTTATATAATAATGCCGCTTAACTAGATAAAATATGTCCGATGTTACAACGGTCTTCATTCATGTTGTCGCACTGACAAACTTTCGGAACATCAACACTGTGTACAGGTTACCGTGCCACGTCTAGATATATCCCTACTTCATCAGGATAACCCCGACGCAACCACGAATAACAACACCATCTCGAAGATCCAGACAAGTCTCAACTTGTGAGATTCGTTATTCACAGCAACCTACTAGTACATCAAAGAGGAAGTCCACCCTCTTCCTTCACGCAGCATTCTTATATATGTAGAACCTTAATCAATACGTCAGTCTTTTCTAAATTCAAAATGATCAGATGCTATTAGTATTCATGAAGTAGATAAAGAATATTAGGATGTTCAGACACCCGCGCCTGGGTCCCCTTAATTGTACACGTATTGGATTAATGTTCGACCACAGATTAAGCTGCTGGATTCCTTGAACGGACACGTATCAGATTAAAGTTCGACAAGAGATTTAGCGTAATGTCTTGGACATGTATAAGATTAAGAAGACATGGAATCCATTACCTTACGAGGACACTGAACGTGACCTGAGTTGACCTACCTCATCCATCAACGGTACAACATATCAGCAAGTTCCTAGGGAACTTTGCAAAGTTCACAGAAGCTGTAGAACTGCGTGATAATCAATATTACTAGTACTACACAAGCCTTGCTCTTTACTACTGGGTTTCCGATTAGTTAATTTGCAAGACGATTGCCGCTATTGTGTTTGGGAATTGCTATGCAAATTGTTGAACCAAATAGAGCTTTTTGCAACGGCATAACAAAACTGCCTATCAATCACATACCATTAGTACCAGGGAAATTGCAATTTAAGAGTATTTATATTAATATTAATTAATTATGATACATATTTCAATTTAACAGTACTTACATTTAAATATGTATTAAATGCATTACATATACCAAACAACTATCAATCTCATTTATATAATAATGCTACTGAATTAGATCAAATGTGTCCAATGTCAAATTTGTCTTCATTCATGACGTCGCACTAATAAACTTTCGGAACATTAACACTGGGTTTCCGATTAGTTAGTTTGCAAGAAAATTGCCACTATGGTGTTTGGGAATTGCTATGCAAATTGGTGAAACAAATAGAGCTTTTTGCAACGGCATAGCAAAACTGCCTATCAATCACATACGATTATTATGTTGCCCAGCAAGAGTTGCAATTTAAGAGTATCTATATTAAAATGTAAACGTAATGCAGGAAAACCACCAGCCACTATCAATCTTATATAAATAATCCTTGCAAATAAATAAAAAAAGTGTCTATTACCACAATGTTCTGCATTGAAGAAGTCGCGTTAGCTAATTTATGGATATTTGTGTCCCATTACTTAGTATGTAAGAAAGTTGCCATTAGAGCGTATGGGAACTAATTTACGGGGGACGACCAAAGCAAAATTAATTTCAATGATCGTGTCAATCACAGTATTGTATCACGTTCCCCAATATTACAGGTGGAGGCGAAGGGTGTGGCGGCTACTTATTCACTGTTTTATGTTAAACATAAAACATCGTAGGCGGGCAACGGCAGCTTTGATGTTTTTATGGTTACAATTATCGCTACCATCTCCGCCGTATTTAAGTTTGGGCAATTTCGTTCACCCCACGTTGCCTGTGTATTTAAATTAAAAACAATTGGTCCCTTCTACCTGTTGTCTGTGCCAGGGGAAGTCAAAAATGTAGTGGAATGAACAAAAAAACGTGTTTTGGACTCACTAACTCTAGAGAAAGAAAACTCCCGAAAACAGGCTGTTTGGAATTAAATATGCCATGAGAGAGAGAGAGACAGACAGACAGAGAAATGCATTAATTTTAAACAATAAACATATGTGCAATAACATCGAATACAAATAAGTAATTATCGCCGACATCCTACCACCAGTTTAATAATTTTATTGAGAATATCTTTCGCAAAGCAATCCTGATAAATACGGAATGTCCGCTAGGAACGTAAGCTGAGATACAGTCAGTTAGGTAGCGAGCAATGTCCGTGACCCTGACGTGATTCGACTGTTGCATTGTTGTGTGTGACTGCGGCGATGAACGTCAGCTAAGGTACAGTCAGGGAGGTAGCGAGCAGTGTGCATCAAGCTCAACAGTTTGAACTGAATTCGCCATCTGACAGGTAATCAATACAGAAAAATCAATATGTTATGTATTGCAAATAAAAGTCCACGATCTGTTATTGACACTTCATCCGTTGCAGGCATTATTATTTATCTAGACTCATATATCAATGTAACAATTTGCAAATAGGCCTATTGCTTAGCCACCTAGCGAGACATAGCTGCATATTAGCCCAATGTTGTTACATATAATATCCAGAAACATGTAGATGGAAAATATTATGCCACATGTTATTACTTGCGATAAGTCCTCATTTCAGCATTGATGAATGTTCCGGCGTGGCCATCGTTTTGCTTATGTTGAATATTGCATCTTATTAAATGCCGAATCGAAAATGTTCAAAGCCGCCGACAACGGCTTGAAAGAAAATGTGTCGCTTTTCTGGTATGTGATCTAACAAGGTGCGCTTATTTGTTAATGACGAATATTATATTGACGATGCATACGCGTCATTGATACAAAAGCATTAATCGCACATTATCCTATTGGTAGACCAAGCTCATAAATATTAGGTCACGCAATTGGAATCAGTGCCAAGTGATAATAATAATAATAATAATAATAATAATAATAAGGGAATCTACATAATTTTTCAGGGGGTGGGTTGGCCGGATGAATCAGGGTTTTTTAGAGCACATTATTGGAGGGTGGGTAAGATTTCAGTGCACACTGATCTGATTTATCGCGCTAAAATGTAATAACTATACGTGAGCTGATATCTTCTGTGGTCGTATCCTGTTGTCCGACCTTATCTCGAACTTTTTGTTGCCTTGCGTATGCATAAAATATGTTGCTGTAATATTTTATATTACCTGCCAATTTTTTTAAAGGTTCTTCTGGATTTTATAGCCGTTTCGCAAGTTGGTTATGGAGATCTAGCACATATTGGTACGTCTCAATTAACTCTTCGTCGGATCTATCATTCACCTACAGTTCCCTGATGATTATCACTCGCGCCCTCACTTTAGTCAATACAGTACTTCAAAAGAAGAACATTTTGTAATCTTCTGGGGCGTGTCGCGACAAGCAATCATGGGGTTCTAAATATCGGTCGCAGTTCCTCGGTCGTTCCGAACACACACGTCTTGATGTTCTTTTCAAGGTACTGTTCAACTTATCTACTTTTCAACTTACTTCCTTTGTCACTGAAAGCTACTTTAGGCAGACCACCTGCTTCAACAAAGCTTCTCCTGTCGTCTCAGTACGGATATTCGCTACCGCTATCGCTTTTGGATATCTAGTTACAAAATTAACTACGGTTAAGATCAATAAATTTACCCTTTACGTTACGGGCGTTATGGGACCCACCAAATCAATCGCTACCTTCTCAAAAGGGGCGATAACGACAGGAAACATATGTACTGGGGCCTAGGGACGCTACCCCGACTAACGGTTCGTTGAGAAATGTAACGCGACTAGCAGAACCGGTGGACATCGCCTATTATCACCGGCTAGTAGAAGTGTAGAAGAATCCGTTCTAGTGGCTTACTGATCCCCTACTGTTCCGATTGGATAGTTTCATGTCTTAACTTCACGATTTCCGGTTCATCCAGTACAGCAATCCATTTTAAACTACAAAGTGACTAATATGCTGACTAACAAGGTTTCCCTTATTGACATCGGCCGATACGAAGCATTTTCTTAATGAGACAGCGTTTTGAAAGCTGCGCCAATAATATGTGCTTGGAAGAAGACAATTATGCAGTTTTTTCTAAGCGCTTTGTTAACGGGTTATATCTTGGAAGCTGTTTACCATCCTCCGGCATTTGTTGAGTGGTTAGTTCTAGTTGAAGCAGGCCCTGCCCTGTTGGTACCATTTAAGGAGATTTTCGTAAGACGTTTTTTTTTCGTGCACGATGAATTCATACGAAACCATGTCGCAATTATTTTTCGGTATGGAACACTATCCAACCAAGTGGATCGCATTATGAAAGATTGATGAAACTTTTGATGGGTTGACATAATTTCCTGAGGGAACACATACTTAAAGGAAAGGGGGAATTATTAAAGTTGGTAAAGACCTTTACTGATGCCCATCCCTCTTTTGGAAAGAGGAATATTCATAGAGATCGGATTCGATCTAATCCCGTTCCTAAATCCCAAATTTTCTTCTCGACTCTTTACAACCCCTTTGAAACCGGTCAGGGCACATAGCGCGGAATTGCACGGTAGGCCTAGTAAGTAGAAAGTAAGGCCCGTAGTGGGAATTGTGCGGTTGTCCAAGATAAAGATCTTCGTAGCCACGTTTGCTCAGTGGGAATAGGTGAATACATGTTACATTGTGAGTGTACAAACCCTGTCATCGGTAGTGCTTGTGTACGCCACGATATTACATTGTGGGTGTACAAACCCTGTCATCGCTAGTGCCTGTGTACCCCACGATATTACATTGTGGGTGTACAACCCTGTCATCGGTAGTGCTTGTGTACGCCACGATATTACGTTGTGGGTGTACAAACCCTGTCATCGGTAGTGCTTGTGTACGCCACGATATTACATTGTGGGTGTACAAACCCTGTCATCGGTAGTGCTTGTGTACGCCACGATATTACATTGTGGGTGTACAAACCCTGTCATCGCTAGTGCTTGTGTACGCCACGATATTACATTGTGGGTGTACAAACCCTGTCATCGCTAGTGCTTGTGTACGCCACGATATTACATTGTGGGTGTAAGATCCCTGTCATCGCTAATGCTTGTGTACGCCACGATGCCATCGATAGGTCTTGTGTACGCCACGATGTCATCGCTAGTGCTTGTGTATGCCACGATGTCATCGTTAGTTCTTGTGTATGCCACGGTGAAAAATGTAAAAAATGCAAAATAATTGAAAAAAATATTGTGTTTGACCCCAAGTCTGTGTGTTTCCCACATATACTCATTATTATTTACTCAACGTAAATCTGGACTTATTAATGTTATATTTTCTTCACAATAATGTGGATATCACTAATGTGTTGAACTAATTTACGTTTCCATGACCATATTAGTGGACCCTCTACGTTTATTAGAAGAAATGTGTAGTCTACATGATAAAGCTTTGTAAACATAACAGAGGCAACTTAGTGGTGTAGTATTAGTTTGTCAGTTCATGAAATTCAGAAAATTGTCACTTGTACTGAATCTGACCATGTAATTATGATGCTTATAATAGATGTATTACTACAATAATAGTAGGGCATATTTCCTCATTCTCCATAATTTGGTAAACGTTTGTCGTAAAACTTCGGATGTAACAGTCGCCTCACATGATTTCTACCCGATCGCATTTTGACGCCCTTCTCGTCGAGGTCTGAGCGCATCATGTCAAATAGGTTGGTGGTGTGCCTGTATCGGTTGACCCCTCAAACGCAAACTGCAGTTGTGCAGGTGTATCCACCGGCATGCGTAACTCCGAAAATGGATCTACACATCTTCAGTACTTGCTGCGACACCGGTCCTGTGCCACAGTTTACGTACATATATTCATTGGATACGTTCCCGCTCTAGTGGCATGACCCGGGTCGAAATGGTTGGGTCAAGCACAGTTGTTTTCTCTCTGATCGCAACCAGCGCCGCAGCATGGTAGCACATAAACAGTACAGGCGATAAACTGTAGCCTTGTAGTTAGCCTAGTGTAGTATCGAACCAGGCTGACTGGGCAGATCTCACACGAACCAGTAAGTGAGGAGGAGGCGCCTGCTAGGTGTAGGACTTGTCTAAGAGCACCTATTATTTTGTTTCGTATTTTCATGCGACACGCTGTCCCTCAATCAATTGGGACACAAATCGCTCGAGTAGACCAACCTTTTGCCACGCTAGTCATGCTGTCTAGTTATTGAGTTCCACCCACCAGCTATGTCTTAACACACCTGACACATTGATGTGTCAGGTGCAACACTGCACCCGTCTTCTGCACGACGTCTGCTTCATCCTGACGTTCCCGCATCATCATCCACCATAACGATAACCGTCTTTTGTTCTTCCTCGGAGTGTCGTCCATGCATACATTCTATCATTACTATTGTTATTTATCTTGGTCCTTTGCGGTGTAGGGGCCAAATCACTTCGTTTGTTCCGTCCTCTCGACGAGTGTTCTCCATCCATCGCGATTTTCTGAATTTCCGTTACTCTCTCGGCCGTTCGATATATCTCGTAATACTCTCCTTCAACCTTAATTTCGATATTTCTATTCTCCTTCTATCTCCCTCTTCTGTTTTCCATGCTCTCTTTGTTAACCTCTCCTCGCCTATTCTCTTTATATGTACTGTCCATCGCAGTCTGTTCCCCACTACCTTCGATATCTTATTTTAATTCCCCCATCGTTCCTCCCTCATTTGGTTACAAATTCACCGAACCGAATATTGTTCTCTGCTGCCAGTGCCTTCTCATCGTGTCTCTATAACAACAATTATTATTATTTCAGGTTGATGATTCTGGACACAAGACAGATCCAAGCGTTCGACACCCCCGTCGACTTCTCGGCAATCGCCGTTCAGCGTTGTACGACAGGGCGAAACAACTGAAGAACTGATGTCTTCTTGTATAGTCTGATGTTAAAGAGTTAACGCCCGATGCTGCATTGTGGAATAAATACAAGCAGAATCAAATAGATAATGCAATGACCGGCGAAACAAAATTGTCGATTGGGATGTGCTGTTTGGCGGTTTTTCGGATGTCATATAATGTGTCGCGTCGTATCGTAGATCGTCGTATCATAATCGAAGGACGATTTATACGAGTCCACAGCATTGTGTTGCTTTTCGTATAATACATGAGCAATATATGGCAAAAGCTTAACGCAATATGTACATTGAAATGAAGCATCGTGTCGGTAAACGAATATAGATGTGGATATATCAAAATATACCGTCAGAAATTTGATTCGTCAACAGAGGAATGTGTGTTTAGAGCTCATCGAATAACACATAGGGGTAAATAGTGTCAGTAAGACAGAGTGTCGGGTACCATTGCACGGATGCAAGATTCATCAATCAATTCATTGTAATGATTACTTTGCATTCTTTTTCCTGGTTTAAACGTGTTCTCTCCGTTTGCGAATAGTTTTTACAAGCATGAATGTTGAGTACTCGCCGGAGCAAACGCGAAAGGGAACGTCGACCCAGAAGCCTCGCGATCCAATGGGATGCGTTGCTAGCATTTGATAATATCTGTGTTTGAATTGAGTTATTACTTCCCCTGATATAGACACAAGGTAGAGGAGGTCAACTGCGAGTTTAGTGTCTATTTATAGAAAATGTATATCTACAGAAATACACAGGAAAAGTGGTTGGAAAGAAATTGCCGAAAACGTCAAAACGACAATAGGTGGATCCGGTTGCTTGGGTGACAGTCCGGCACTCTAACGTGCCGTTACTACAGATCTTGGAGTGACACCCATCCGGAGCGCGGTGATGATGTCTTCCGTCTCGAATTACTCGCGCGCAAACGTTAACGGCGAATCACTTGATGACGTAATAATCAGTGACGCCCGAAACGTCAAGTCGGTTCGCAGTACGTATCGAGTATAATCGCGAGTCGAAGTTCAAAAAACGTTTCGCAGGTATGTCGCGTTGGGTACTTTTTAAAAAAGCCACAAATAATTACACCGTTCATACATGCAAATACAAAAATCAACTAGAAAGGAGGTTAAGACGTAATAGCGGTATATAATTATAGTCACAACAGACGTGACTGTCGATTAAACGTTTAACCGAAGTGGTCCGTAGCTAAGCGGAAGTGCCGCAGTTCTCACTTTAAAATATTGCTGTTCCAACTGTTCTGTGTTCCTCCCCGATAATTGTGTTGTTGTAATTTGAGGGGTAACTAGGGTTAGATTTATGGTTAAGGTTGGGGTTTTTCTCTTGGATCTATGAAACTGGTTCTTCCAGCTTGCCGATGCTTGCTACAACGAACTAAATACCAGTAGCGTTGCATCGGGTAGATACGTAATGACGCAACGCAACTGGTGTTTAGATTGTTACAGCGAGTCGAGTAGAGTTGGTCGTAATGAGTAGTGCAGACCGGAACGGGAATGTATTTTTTTGCGAGGCAATTTCCACGACGCCCATATGTCTGTTGGCCTGACCCCTGACGACTTAGCAGACCAACAAGTAAACACGTGATTACTGTTTGAACTTTGGTCGACATATTGAAAAACGTGGAACGTGAAGCGAATGAATATGTGTTTACTCCTCACTGCCACGCTGTAATTGCCGCTGACACTCATTAGTTGACGACGGCCCTCCGTCACCCAGACATACCTGACATAGACGACGGTCCTCCCTCACCGAGACATACCTGACATAGACGACGGTCCTCCCTCACCCAGACATACCTGACATAGACGACACCTACAATCAATGATCATCTCTGCAAGCAATCGCATAAGACCATATCGGAAGAAGAAGGATATAGATACGTTAGAACGAATACACATGAGATCATATGGTTTAACAACAATAGACGCTAAAATAAACTAGACTATTATGAAGAAAAACGCTTGCCTGGCATGAAAGTTATTTGTCTAATAGAAGGCAACATGTTTTATTGACTTTTACCGTTGGCAACATCAAAGAGTAATTAATTTTACGTGTACGATTAAGGTTGACGCACCACAAATTCTCGGCCACAGAAAACGCTGATGAACGCGCAATGTTCGTCGTACTTTTCCTGATAGAGCATTTGGTTTCTAACAAAAATGTGCAGTATCTCTTTTGTAGGGAGTAAGTATTATGTTATAAGCACTTTTTGTCAATCCTTTTACCTGCATTGTAATGTTATGAAATGTATGACACTTTGGCTTCTTGCTTTTTTATCTCCTAAGCTTACATATTCATGAGAACCGCGCAAATTAACCACACAAATTAAATGTAAGTATTAATGATATGAATGATATGAATTGTCTCAAAATCTACATTAAAATGCCTAGACATAGTTTTCTATAAAAAGGTAACAGGAGTGACGGAAACAGGAGTGACAAAACAGTGTTCGGCATCAGGAGTGACACAAACTGAAGCAGCCAAGAAAGTTAATATTTATAACTGTTTTGAGTAAGAACTGTTTCAACTTTTACTACACATTTTTGTCACGGTAGAGACTATGCATTTTTAGTATTTATTTTGGTTTTGTCATTACTGTTATCAAATGTCCTTCATGTTACCAGTAATTAAAATAATTATGTTATGAATTTTTTTCATAGATTTTATTGGTTTCTATATATTTATGGTGCCAAATTTGAATATAAATTACAGATTTAAATTGTATTGTCATTCATAGGTAACGAAAATAAACAAGTTACTATAAAATTCCAAACTATACGATTAGCTTGCGTGATTTACAAACTGATACAAAATACATTTGACTCTTTTTGATGAATTAGCCAATTACCCGGATGAGAACCTAATTAATCTAAATATGTACGCACTGACAACCTGGGTGCATATATATATATATAATTTCCGTCACGACGGAACCTACACTGTGATTCCAGCCGCTGATGTGTACGACAAACGGTGGCGCCACATCCCGGAGGTTGGATAATCGAGGCTAATGAGAACAATAAAACGGTGGCGCCTTCGGCATATATCAGTATGCAGAGACAACAGTGTGAATTATATTAACATTTATTATTCAGCTAAGCGAGGCGGAGAGCAGAAGCCGGAAGGTTCACAACCGGAAGACACGCTACTTAGAGTCACGAACATTGCGTTAGTAAGTGGCGTTTGTTAAATAAGACATAACATTATTTGCGCGTTGCAAAGGGGGAGGCCAAACTTATATATACGTATGAAATAAAAAAGGTAAGCTAAAGGGGGTATGAACAATTGCCCCAGTAAATACGCTGGCCACTGTTTGTGCGAATTTTGATTGAAGGTTATTTGCGTCTTAGCCGCACCGCTGGCTTTTTAGTTATCTGTGTCCGATTTCGGTCTTTGTCATGCACGCATTCAAACGAAATCGGACGTGATGTTAGTCATGTGACACAAGCGAAGGCCTATGAGAGCTCCTGACTGCGTCTCTGTTCAATGCAGGTTTGGTTCGGTGCATTTCGATATTGATGTCATCAGTGAAAAAAACAGGCCAACAATGTTAAGTGCCAAATGTAAGGATATTAAATCATTCGGAGAACTGGTTTGGAAGTAAGAAAAGCCATTAACACCAACAACATGACCAATGTTGCCCGGCACCTCTAAATTTATAGAGTTGGATTCCATGAAGCCGTTATCCCAGGATGGGTATATTCTACTAGTTTTATTGTCTGTTTTACATATATCATACATTAAGGCATGGCAATGATACACCTCATGTATGTTATAAAACGTATACCACTGTCATGTCTACCGACCGAAAACTGTTCGACATAAGTCGACGTTTTGTTGTTCCAGCTGTTACTGTGTTCTCAAAAAGTCATGGTACTCTTGCGTTGGAGTGAGGCCAAGACGTGCTCCGTCTTGCCGTTGTGGATTTTCGCCAAATAGGTACAGTGACTGGCGTGGAGACAACGCACACAACTATCCACATAACTGACAGGTAAGTGTTCGAAATACGTGCGAACAATTGGTGAACAATAATGGCGTTACTATTAATGTCAACACAATGGACTGCTTCAATATGAGGAGCATGTTAAACTCATACTTCGTCTACTGATGGTATTCCCTCTTCGTTTACGCTGATATTGTTCCCACGTTGCCTCTTCTGCATCAGGATAGCTATCACATTTTTTCATTAGAATTCCATACTCCAGGTGTAATGTTTATAGGCAACTATTAGTTGTGCATTTAACATAATTTACCATTTTGATGAGATAAACAATTGCACTAGTCAGGTTTGCGTTTAGTGAACTCTTAGTCATTGAAATTATTATTTATTTAAATACGACATTTACAAAATCCCCAATAACTTACGTTTATTTCAAAAATAAACTCTTTCAAAATTTCTACAAAGCCTCTGTTTATTCTGCAATGCTAAAAGAAACCATATGTAATTAACTTTTTACCATATTGAAGCCAAACCACGTGATCCAAGAGAAGGCAAAGTTGTTGAGTCATCCGTGACATGTTGTACCCATTTTCTAGATGTGTTGGCTGAGTTGGTGACATTTTAGGACTACGTAAGTTACACAAATAAAGCATTTACCGATTGTGACTCAAGTGACGGCACGCTGTGGCTAAACGTAGCCCACACCAAGGTCTTGCATTCTTGAAACTTTCTTTGTCGTCTATATCGACGATTACGATGTATCTTAATCTATGCATTCAGGTTTTGCAACGAGGGAAGCCTTCGGCAGATCTTTCTTCACTGGAATCCTGTATTCGGCGTCTAAATCGACGACGTCGTTTGTGTTAGACTTCATTGTATTTTGTTATTGACATTCTGAGCCGATGAGGTCGCGTATTAAATCAATCCGGCAATCCATCTGTTCTCAAAACGTCGATGGTTTACACGGTTTGGCGAAGATCAACATTCGTCTGATGAGTATATACGGACACTTAAAAATGTTTACCAAATGTGAAATCGCCCATTAACTTTCCGACAAAGGATGTACGATGAAACAAGTGTTGCACATTAAACTATTTTCATATGAAGCTTTGCTAATTTATTTGAGCGTGCAATTAAATATATAACTGACTTTTATGATAACAATTTCTTCACAAGTATATGATATGGCGCATTGTTTGGGCGCTACATTAAAAGTCAGAGCACCGTGCATCATTAACTACTAATACTTTTCCAGACGTGAAGTTAATAAAACGGTGGTAACAATATTGAAGGTGTATACATTCGTATACACACGCGCATGCGTGCACACACACACGCACACACACACACACGCACGCACGCACACACACACACACAAACGTAAAGGCAAGTTCGCATGCCTGCGTCTTGTGTCATTGAATTTAATATCCCTACTTAATCTGACTGCCTGGTCTTAATGATATCAAAAACTGGTGTGGAGCCTGAGCTAGTTTCTGTACATATCAATCATAACTGAAAACATGTATGAGTGAGAAAATGGCAATCCATTTATTTAATACAGTAATCATAGGCATGGAATGCCGAAGAGCCCCTACATAGGAGTGACAATCACAATTGGTTACAAGTGCCATAGTAGGGGCGTAATTACCAAGTTGATTAGCCATACACATACATGTACAAACAGACGGGCGGGCGGGCGGGCGGGCGGGCGGGCGGGCGGGCGGGCGGGCGGGCGGGCGGGCGGGCGGGCGGGCGGGCGGGCGGGCGGGCGGGCGGGCGGGCGGGCGGGCGGGCGGGCGGGCGGGCGGGCGGGCGGGCGGGCGGGCGGGCGGGCGGGCGGGCGGGCGGCGGGCGGGCGGGCGGGCGGGCGGGCGGGCGGGCGGCGGGGCGGGCGGGCGGGCGGGCGGGCGGGCGGGCGGGGGCGGGCGGGCGGGCGGGCGGGCGGGCGGGCGGGCGGGGGCGGGCGGGCGGGCGGGCGGGCGGGCGGGCGGGCGGGCGGGCGGGCGGGCGGCGGGCGGGCGGGCGGGCGGGCGGGCGGGCGGGCGGGCGGGCGGGCGGGCGGGCGGGCGGGCGGGCGGGCGGGCGGGCGGGCGGGCGGGCGGGCGGGCGGGCGGGCGGGCGCTTTATTTTATATATTAAATTGTAGTCATGTGAAAGTACCGCAATACGAAGACGCCATGAAATCAAGGATGCCACGTAGTTATAAATACACAAGTTATAGTTAAGAGGAATAGGAATAACGGACATTCGTTACCTGCTCACTGCCTTCATATGTGTCGCTGGATCTCGAGTTAGAGACGTCACTAGTGAAATACGTCGCTGACTAGGAACTTCAAACACCCGACGATGAAGCATAAACAGGTTTGTGGAACACATGTGACTAATATCAATGATATATTATACAATAAACCAATATATTCACTATATTCAGACATATCGCGGTGATTCTTTATGTAAACATTCAACATACTTCACTTCACCAGACGTAAATGTACGCAACTATTCATCATAATCACCACAAATAAGTTAACTACGGTCCCGTGATGTTTAATCAGTTTCATTCATTGCGTCCTGTCATACAGTGTCAGTGAGGAGAAATTCCGAACGCTGCAATTGTATGCAGTGGCCGTCGTTATGCTAAACGGCTTTACGACTTACGTTATGCCATTATTATTCAGCAGCGCATCCAGGGGGGGTCTTAGGGGTCTCAAGACCCCCCTAGGCCATGAAGGGGGTCTTAGACCCCCCCTGTGTCCGAGGCAAATATTACGGTAAAAGAACACGAAGGGGAGACCGGGACTAGTCCGCCCCCGGGGCAAGTCCGCCAACCGGCTTTTATTCCGCGCCGTTGCAGAATTTAGTAAATTCGGTCACACGATTAAGTCACATGATCACCAAACTACATTCAGCGCAGTGTTCGAAATGACCACTTACTCTTGGGGGTCCAAGAAATTGTTTTTCTTAAAAATCTTCTTTTCAGGCACTGCAATGGCTATTAATGCCTATTTTTGTGGGAAAAAACTTGCTAGCGACCTCTAGTTATTTCGACCTGTATTTATTTTACCAACTTAGGTTGAATGCACTTGTTGTAAGTCGCTCTGAATAAGAGCGTATGTTAAATGACTAAATTGTAAATTGTGCTCTAAGCCATAGTTACTGGAGTAATGCGCTTACAGACACACTGCTCTGTACTTCTGAGAAGTAAAATGCCAAGGTAAAATGTGCCTCAACTAGATATTCATTGGCGGCATTACTGCAGATACCCAACAGAAAACAAAACACACACTCATCAATGATATGAGTGTTGTTTTTAGTTTGCCTGGTTTATTTCATAGATACAACAGAATTTGTGAGGATTTTAAGTTTCTAACAAATGTGTGTCACAAACATGACGTTTTTTGACATAAAAATAAAACAAAGCTGAACTGTTCCTGTGTATTTGCTGCTTAAAGTACGGGTGGGGCGAACTTGCCCCGGCCCCTGGTCGGACTTGCCCCGACATGAGGCAAGTCTGTCCATGCTTGGATAGCTCTACCAAGAGTCAGATTAGGATATTAGCTTGTAACAGTTTTAGCATTTTTTTATAGCACAACTGTGGACAAGATATTTTCGATCAATATAAGGCCGAAACTGATCCTAACATAAACGTAAAGACTGAAGTATTAGCAGCCAGCTAATTAACCCTTACGTAAGTAAAACGACACATGTGTCGCCCCCCCCCCCCCCGGTTCGTAAGTAGAATGACATAATATGATTACGACTGACTGAGACCCCCCCTGCAAACAAGCCTATACCCGCCCCTGATTATGCATAAATTATGGTCTTCGATAATTGCGTTTCGTTTACACGATGTTTAACGATTATTTTGCGCCTAATCGATAAAACGATTGGTACTGATTTAGAATGTTGATCTCTTGCACAAAGGTTTCTGCATATGTTTTTTCATACTGGTATATTTTCAAACATAACACCAACCAGTATCCACTCTGAATACTCACAAAGTTCGGTCGTCTGTCCATGAACCCGTGTGCATGGGTCAAACGGCAAAACATAGCAAACCGGGAGTTTATGTTAGTGTTTGTAGCCGTTGCAACGCGGACGAAACCTCGCGACATTTTTGTAAGTTGCGATTTTCTTAGCCAAGATCATTCGTAAGTCGTTCCCGAATATATTTGGCATCACAATTCCTAGTTGTTGACTTACATGTCATTATTACTTCTTAATTTTACAAATGTGTCTTCGGGATTAGTCTCGCCGTGTTTTGATAAAATATGTCTCGTGCAGAGCCAGAGGCAGAGGTTGGAGCTTGTCAAACGGGACAGTGCCATTATTAGTCACTAGACTATAGTCAAATTCGATTTACATCCCAAATCTGACCCATTTTGAGATATCGCTGGATATCGCAATGCGTACATCAATTGTTGGATAAATCGGTCTTTAGTGTAAACGATCAACGCCGTTAATTGTTGTGAGAAAACATGAGGCCAAAAAGATTTTTTTTACATATTTTAGTATTTAATATCACAATGATCGCTAGATGGCACAACTATCGGAAGTCGCAACCACTGATCTCGCGACACGTCGGAGACATTGATGGAATTGACGCAAATACGCCATATTTCTATTTATCGGAGAGCATGCATGCAACGTTCTGGAAATGTAACGAAAGGACCCATGGTGTTTATACATTTAATTCGTTGCGTCCAGCGCTGGGGTGAATTCCAAAATGAACTTGAATTATTCATTTTCTGAATTTTATTTGAAAGATTTTCACCAAGCGCGATTTGAATTTGAATTTAAAGATATTTAGTAAGTTGAAATGGTTGAAAGTTGAAAGAAAAAATAATATAACGTAATTTTCTTGTTCTAGTGCGATCTGGTTGTGTTTACAATGTTGTCCTAAATCCAACAATAGAATAGCATATCAACTGAAAGTTTTTGTAGCAGCTAAACATACATTTGCACAACATTTTAAGATCTGAGGTGGGAACATTAATTTTGTACAAATTTGAACAAAGGGTCTGCGTGGCTATGCTACCTTGTGGCAATTGGCAATTTGAAAAGAAAAACTGCTCAAATCAAACTATGGTTAGGTGTTATGAACTTAATTTAAATTCAATACAGGTGGCAGATCCTGCACATGTCTGTCTGCACACATCTGAAACAACGCCCTTTGTATGTGTTAGGAATGTATGAAGCCATAGCCGCCCCAATGCTGCATCCCAACACTTAAGTAATTGGCTTGCTACTCCTGCATTGTTTCGTTGAGCAGGTATTTCTGAAACCATAAAATGATCAGCCTACTGGTCTTTTCGTGTTGTTTGAATAACGGATGAGTCATTGTGTGTGCACTGCTTACAATTACTAGCTGTTGGAATAACATGCAAAAAACCTGATATTTTGTAAGTTTGCAGCAATAGATGTAATAGAAAAGTAATAAACTAGTATATATTACTTTATAATCTATTACTATTACTTTTGAAAAAGTTTATTACTATTAAAAAAACAGATTACCTATTATTATTATTGGAAAATCTGTCATATAATTAATTCAGAATTTGAATTCAATTGGAGTAGGAATTGAATTGGAATCGGATTGTAATTCAAATATTTGAGCTGGAATTGGAATTAAGAAAAATAAATTGAATTGAAACTGGCTAAATTAAATTAAAAATAATTTTAATTTGAATTGATTAAATGGAATTGACCCCAGCCTTGGTTGCGTCTTACCGTACAGTGAGGCGTTTCGAGCACGCTGAGCACGACTAGGATTTGAGCGAAACATTAGGAATCTGCGAAACTGGTCTTGGCTGGCCCTTGGGCGATTTTACCCAAAGGCAAGGCCAAAGTGAGTCTAAGAGGTGACTTTCTATTATTGCCTTAGGATGTATATATATATATATATATATATATATATATATATATATATATATAATATATATATATATATATATATATATATATATATATATATATATATATATATATATATATATATATATATATATATATATATATATATATATATATATATATATATATATATATATATATATATATATATATATATATATATATATATATAATTTAGCCATATTCAATATATTTTTCAATTCCAATTCCAGCTAAACTAGTTTAATTACAATTAAATTCCTACTCCAATTCAATTCAAATTCTGAATTAATTATATGAAAATTTTCAATAATAATAGTAATAAGTAATTTATATATATATATATATATATATATATATATATATATATCGAGGCTTATATATAATATATATTAAACAGATATAAACAGATTACCTATTACTATTATTATTGGAAGTATATATATATATATATTTATACAAATGCATATATATATATATATATATATATATATATATATCGAATTCGCATATTTAACTTTTAGTTGCGCCATCTTGCGACTAAAATGGACAAAATAAATTACGTTGACGTTGGAAGGTTGGACTCACAAAACAGCTGGGAGCTATTTTTTATATTTTTTTTTATATATATATCGAGGCTTATATATAATATATATTAAACAGATATAAACAGATTACCTATTACTATTATTATTGGAAGTATATATATATATATATTTATACAAATGCATCATAATACAATTATATATATATATATATATATATATATATATATATATATATATATATATATATATATATATATATATCGAATTCGCATATTTAACTTTTAGTTGCGCCATCTTGCGACTAAAATGGATAAAATAAATTACGTTGACGTTGGAAGGTTGGACTTACAAAACAGCTGGGAGCTGAGATGTTGGGCTGATGTAAAACAGATGGATGTAAAAATTGTGATATATCTCTGTATTAATAAAGATTATTGAGATTGCTTAAAAAAAGAAAAGCAGGATATATTCAAAATGTTTTCTGGAAGCAGGATATTTGGCACCTCTGACCAAACAATGAACAGGTGTGATACCTTCATTTCGCAGGGTGAAGTTTGCTTGGATCTGCTGAAGACATGGCCAACGTGCCAGCCTTGGTCACGTTATTCCTGCTTTGTGCTTGTTTCTGCGAGGTAAATTATAAACTCTTGTATCCATAACGGTTTTAATTAAGGAACCATGTGCCAATTCCCTTTGAAAACTAGTTGTAGAAGGCAACTGGTTTCGAGAATGCCGATTACATTACTAGTGTCTATTACATTAATTTACAGTTATAACTCATATTTTACCAAGGTACTAAAAACAACATTTGAAAATTCGGTTTATAATTTTTGTACCCAGTTAATTAGGTGAAGCTACTTGAAAACTCATGATTTGGCAGAAGTATATTTGGGGTAAATACAAGTAAATACAAATTGCTTGACATCATCATATTTAACATGTAACGTCAGCTACGGTGGAAGTTTAGCAAAATGTATAGAACAATAATAGGTTGTGGTCACTTGTTGTTGTTGTTGTTAATTATATTTGTAATGTTTATTATTATATCAGCTTACATAAACAATGGTGAATGTTTCGTGTAAAGATATATAAAGCTTTAACACGAATTCTCGTAATGGCGTTGGTGAGAACGATAACAACGGTGTCATGTAATTTTCAGACATGCGACGGGATTTGGTTTCAAATCAGAGAGATCTTTCTTCAAGTGGAGAAGTTAATCAAGAAAATTATCAATAAAAATAAGACAGCAAAAGAGTAAGTCACATATCCCAGGAGTCTTCAGAAGAATAAAATATTTTAACGTATTTTTTTTAGAAATTATTATTAATTTATATCAAATAGAACATAAATCTATGGAGGATAAGCAGGTCTAAGCAGGTGGGTTTTTAATTTACGGCCAAATGTTGTGTAACGCTGTTTTGTGCACCGATAATAAGAAACCATGTTTTATCTGCATTTAACTTTAATTAGCTGTCAGTCATCCAGTGGAAGATATCATGGAGACAATCTCTGAGCTTTTTTAAAGAGTAATTTATATCCGGGGTGGCCAAGGAAAGCTAAATATGTGTATCATCTACACATAGTTGGTGATCCAAGTTGTGACTTTGAATAACTAAGCTGAGTGGAGTAGTGTAAAGATTAATCAACAATGTTCCAAGAACAGAACCCTGAGGAACACCACATCAAGTGGGTAGTGCCGCGTTTAATGAGTATGTTATGATAAATAGTATCAAAAGCAGCATATCAATCAAGCAAGGCAAGTGCTGTTACTTTAACCTTGTCCAAATTTAGAGTAACAACATTGTGTACTTTTAAAACTCTGTAGAATGAAGCTGTTTCTAAGCTGATGGTATTACATTAGACATGCAATTTGACTCGGTGTGATACCTCCGACGGCTTGCTACAACGTTCCCTAGTACCTTGGAAATAAAGTTTAGAATATGAATAGGTTTATAACTATTTATGTTTTCTTTAGGCAAAGTTGACTTCTTAAGAAGTGGGTTGCTTTGCGCTTGGTTCTAATCAAGATCAACAGCCTTAAAAGACAACATTTGACGCTTAAGCGCGTGCATCGCTACAGTGGTTTCAGAGTTCGTGAGTTAGTTTCATACATACCGGCTTCCACCATATTTTGAGTTGCTTTAGTTACTCAATTATTCATAAAACTGGCAGTTATGCCAACGAGCATAGTTTTATTGGCCAACTACACAAGGGAATAGTCCGTTAAGTGGTGCCAGAGTGGCACTCAGTGGTATTAAAACACTATGCACATGCACGCTGTCATAAAGTTGTTAAATCGATATGGACAATTATCAGAAATTCAAAGTAATAAATCGTGGAAGGGGCAGGCGAATTAGTGCGCTTTATACGAACAGGTAAATGTCGACAATTGTTAAAGTGTTTCTTCCTGTTATATTTACTGAAATCCCACTTAGGTGCAATAATTTTTATTTACTTTTTCTCTATACAGATGTTTTGCTATCGAGTGCGGAGGATTTTTCAGATGTTATGGAGTACAACCAATCTGCAAGCCAGAAAAGTGCGACTGTAAATATTTGATTTGAAAGGAACGGCGTGCACTGGTATGTCTTTCCTTGCTTTCTATGAGCTACTCGAACACTGAACTAGGTCAGTCACGGAGAACCAATAGCTTTGTGTGAACATATCCTTCCTAGCATTGCACCGACGTGCTCATTCCAGCCTGGTATGAAAATCAGTTGTAAATATTTTACTCATCGATACGCAACATGTGTTGTATGTTGCAGTCGTGTTAAACATTATTTATTTATTCGTTGTGAGACATTTACATGTTGACCCATAGTAACAACCATACATTATTAACGTTTGGAACATCCTCCTCTATGGATTCATACCTTGTTGAATATTTGTATCTCGACGATATATATATATATATATATATATATATATATATATATATATATATATATATATATATATATATATATATTTCCCATCTTCTTGGATCATATTGGCACAATAACATACATGAATGGATTCCTTAGAAAGCGTAATTAAATACAACAACAATGTACGTTTACAAACTACTTCATATAAGTTAGTTTTATTTTGTGTATAGTTAAATGTTTGAACACGTGCATTTTATTCGTCACAGTGATGTTAATGATATGATACATCTTGTGATGATAATGATATGATACATCTTGTGATGATCCACCTAAAGTAAATGTGTATGTTACTAATCATTCAATCCAGCCCAGTGATATATTTTACTACATGTAAACACTGCGGCCACATTTCCGGCGCAGGGTCCATTTTATATTGCATTTATAAATGTGTGCGTGCGAGCGTGCGTGCGTGTATGAGTGAGTGCGTGAGCGTGAGCGTGTGCGTGTGTGTGTGTGTGTGTATATATATATATATATATATATATATATATATATATATATATATATATATATATATATATATATATATATATATATATATATATATATGCTGTACTACTCATCATAGACGCTTTGCATCTCGGGCGCCAAACTTTCAGAGTTTCATCTACGACCCTACCGCGTCGTGACACTGTTTTCTAAATGCACTCCTCAAATAACCTTTCTTTGAACAATCGAATTACCCTTTTGTAGATATTACCTACAACTGTTCGCAAAACTATGCTATGCGTCTTTTATATGATTATCCTAAGTTACGTAATACAAGGAAAATTCGTCGCTAGACGTTACTATGATTACCAGTAAGGCAGAAAGGCAGCACCAAATATAATGGCGTATAATATTATGGTTATATATGTTATAATGTTGTGTATCCTGAAATACATAACTATTGTTATGACGACATTCAGTTACGAACTACCAAGTTATCTCGTCCGGAGGATTGGTATTTCTGCCAGTATTATGTAATAATGTGTCTGTATCAACTGTTTCAATTGCTTTCAGGTGTTCCGATTAGTCGTGCTTCAGTCACGAGGCATCAAAAGCGTCACGCATTCCGGTTTTACTTCCCATATATTCCCATATTTATTTAAGATAGGGTCTGAGTTGCCTATGTGCATGCGAATACTGTGACACTGGTGCGTTTATGACTCCAAAGCAAATGGAGAACCCGTCAATGCCTACCTCCCCAATGGACTTATTGTCAGTCCACCAGTTGTCAGATTGGCAACCTTTACCATCGCTCTGATATTGTGACACGTTTGTTCTTCCTCGTTATGTGGGTACACCTTTCAGTGTTTGTCCAAGAAATAGCTGTAGGGAAATGTCACTGCGTCGTCGTAGGGAAATAGCGCTACTTTACTAAGCGACTTCGATGTTAGTTGTCTCGTCAACATCCGGTAATTTTATTTCTGCAGAACACTTTTTTTTGTGTAGAAGACATCACGTACTTGCACTCAGAAGTATCGAGTTATTTGCTAAAGTACACACTGCAACAATCATGTGCATTAACACGTTTCGTGGAATCAACACCGGACGCCAGATCCAATCAGTCAGTATTATTGTTAGCGATTAATTCCTAGACACCACCGACTGTGATTGACCTTCACGGCCGTCGACAAACATTCTCGAAAGAAACACTTGTTGACTACACAACGAAAATACGTCTTTCTGTTTGTAAACTCCAAATTTGTGTTGTGTTTATTTGCAGTGTCAATACGATAGGGAAGAGTTGTTTCCTGGTTAAATGGTACGACGACTCCATTATGTTATTAAAACATTTTTACTCAATACGAAACAAATGAGTTACGTTTTATACACAAAATACCTCGTGCATAAGCGTTTTATACACAAAATACCTCATGCATAAGCATGCTATGAACAATGTGCACATTATCTATGTTAATTAAAAAAAATTAAAACGCATACATAACGAGTAATTCATTCAAAATATCCATGGTGGCGCCACCTTGCGACGGCTGAAAACCTGATATCCAAGTGTGCACAAACCAGAAATATACTACAGAAAATAACGTTAACAACCAAGTTAGCGTAATAATATCGTTTTTTATTTACCTACCAATCAGGAACGAATAGAAATGAAAGATTTCCGTACACCCATAAATCTCATGCATGTAGCAGTAACTGGTATATCGTGTTGACTGTTGGCAAGATGAAATATGGCATATTTCAAAAATGAACTCGACTATATCCGGTCATGCTCACTACTTTCATCGATAACAAGACCATTTTTATTTGGACAAATATGGATAACTAGGATGCGTTATTATATTTGAATGGCTGACATGTTTATCTCGCAAATCACTATGATCTTTCTGCTTGAGGATGTGTTGTCCCGAGCAAGTTGAACTATCTGAAAACATAACGTAGCTATTAACGGACACGCCACTGAAATAGCCAACGAATGCGTTATGCATTTCAGAAATGAAGGGTTGAACTTATGAGTTAATAATGTGACATGACTTCAAAATTGTACTTCATCATCATGAAACATGATAAATACAATAATATATATCATGCATATTTGCATACATACATGCATGTATGCATACATGCAAATATACATATATATATATATATATATATATATATATATATATATATATATATATATATATATATATATATATATATATAAATATATATATATATATATATATATATATATATACATACATACATACATACATACATGCAAATATATATACATACATGAATGTAAATATATATATTTGCATGTATGTTTCATACAAGGAAGCAAGTTACATATTTAGTTATGTCAGTTCCTTCTCTCATTGCATATTTGGTTGTATTTGTCACATACTTCGACCCTTTCGCCATTGCAATTCCAGTGATGATGATGTGTGTGTGTGTGCGTGCGTGCGTGCGTGCGTGCGCGCGCGTGCGTGCGTTTGAACAAAAGCATTGTAATGCGTTATAACTGTATAACGCGTGACAGTGTTTGCATATTGCGTCATTAAAAAAATAATAAGAACCTAATATATGTTTTCCTTCTGTAATGTTACAACCTATCAGTGTTAAGTAACAGGAAAAACAATCCTGGTTGCGTAAAAAGGTTTAATATTACCTATTTTCATGTTTATTTGACGAAGCGTGGTGAGAAACGCATAGCTATTTTGGGACATGCTCACGGAGGTCATTTGCACACGGCTAACAAACGTGGTCGCATTCGCAGATTTATGCAATAAAGATAATTTTTACAAAGACAAATGTATTTACTTCATAATTTCATGACCCTTTATTGGAAATGTGTAAAAAAAAATTTTTATTTGTCTTTGTCACGTGCGTGAAGTGTGTATGTCAAAACAATATTTGTCAGATCTCTATCAGTATTCATAGTAAAATATAACAGGACGTCAACATTATGCTCTCTACCGCTGTACACATACAATGTTAGTTGTGTGAAACTGTTTTCTTATGTTTTTCGGTATCTGACAAGTATAAATACCGACAGTAAAGCAATGCTGCAGACTGTTTGTCAATTATGACGTACGTGACACTGCGTAGTTTTTTCCCAGAAAAATAGCCACAAAGTGATGACGCGGCAAGAGTACACATATTCGTGTATTGCGTTTGCTTTGCCGACGCCACATTTGAGTGCTTGCAACGTACGTAGATTTATCACATCTAAAACATGTTTCTGTCAAAGGTTATGCAGCTGTTACAATCGAACGCACGTTCGTCTTTGATGATATAAAAGTAATACTATATGGAATATTTTGTAACAAATATATCCCTTGTCCATACAAAGAGTTACGATGATTTATAAGAGACGAATATGCCTTCAGTAAGGAAATGTGTGCGGCTTTATTCGTGAGAATTTGATAGATTTTATGCACGTGCTTTATAAATTAACAGACGCTGTTTACATTCGTCGATGGGTTGACGGACACATTGTCCTTTGTTTCATTTAAACTGCGCTGTGTGTCCGTACAAGCATTTGCTAAAATAAAAAAGTCTGCATTAGTATTGCACATTTTGTTTGTTTATGTTCTTTATATAGATACATTGTCTGTCAAATATAACGTACATGCGTTTAGCTTAATAAGCAAACATGGCAGCTCAAAACATTCATATTATAGATAATTATGTCCACTAGCCAGTTAAAGTGCTGGATAGCATCCTAATTTATTTAACGCAGGAAAATAATCATATGAAGTTACATTTTCAGTTATTACTACAATTGTTCTTGCTGTAGCAATTGATGTGGGTAACGGCGAGTGTTGTATACAATGTCAGTAACGTACAACGTTGTCATATAAATAGTGTAATGTTGTCGAATACTTTACCTTACACTGTAAATTGAAGCATTTTTGTCAATAACAATTGATCAGGTGTGTTGAAAACATACTTTTCTTCCATTTTTTCCGTCAAAAATAACGCACGTTAACACAAATTAAAAAAAAATACGTAAAGGTCACGTGATTGTTTCAGTCTTAGTGAATCCTAAACATATGTTATCCTAGCTTACAGAAAACATCAGTTTCAAAAGTAAATGCCAAAAAAAAAAATAATTTGGTGCATGTGTCCACGATTTGTAACACCTTACCATGCTTTTGCTCATATAGCGAGGACTCGCACAAACTATCCCGATTGATGTCTACCTCCGTCGTTACATAACAATAACAGTCTATGTTTTAGAGAGAGAAAAAATGCTTGCCTTTTCTTAAAGGATATACAACGACACGCCAAGCAGAACTGGTTGCTGTAGCGGTATCGACGGCAACATCTGAATAAACAGAGAACAGAGTGACATCGTTCTTCATGTAGTATTTACTAAACCACCATTAACTAACAATACTGCTTTCCTACAATATGGTTCACAAAACGGACGTGCAATTCGATATGCAGTAACATGCGTGTTGTCGAAATGTTCTTTGTTGAAATGTTCATATCTTACCCCGATTCGATAAAAGCGTTCAGCCCACGTACCTTACACCGCGAAATGGAAAAGCACTGCGAATCAACCGGCCGGCTTCGCATCCCTATATACCATTATAGACGACATGTATGTATATAACTATGGAATAACAAGACTTAACGTGTCAATTGAGAGGAACAAGATCAAGGCATGTAGAAAAGAAATATGCACCTACTACCAAAACAGAATGGCAACTAAAACATATTTACCAAAACTCATATCACAGCAATATCGCTTAACGAATCAAAACAAATACAACATAACGCCTCGAAAACGGCCACCCTTTGAAAACGCCCATTGTATCATAGTCTGTTTTCCCCACATGTGCACATATAACCAGCCTCTATAATTCGGCTACCCTTTTAATCAGGCCACTTTATTCCAGTCTATTCGGTGGTCGCTTTAGAGGCGTTCTACCGTATTTGAGATAAAATTCAGTATAGCTGGGAATGGGTGTTGCATTAAGCAAATTGTTTTATTTGGCTTAAAAGGGGCGAAGATAGGCACACAATTCCAATTAAGCAGAACAGGAACGCTTCCTGTTTCAACATCGTGTTCGACATATCGAGGCAGGTGTTTATGTCATCTTGGCCTTAGAGAATTTTACTGATTTGCTTGCGTCACGGTAAATCAATTTAATATACGAACCAACCAATTGGTCCCCGGGCACGCCGACAACATATCAGCCCCATACTTGCGAATCTGATGGAGATATTAGGACACGTACAGATAGAGACATACCATAATTTACAGTACAGATGAGGACGCACGAACAACGATACCTGGAGCACTCAACAGGAAACGATAATAATGAGACAGTAGTCGCACAATTATGTAAGTTTCACGTTACCTCGAATGTCGTTGCACACAACATACATATCATCAACACTATCCGTAGGTATTCCATATCTGAAGTCGAATACGTTGTAACGTTCCTCCTACAAACATAACAGTTTCCCCTTACATTATGAAAAGTTCGTACGTTTGTTTCAGTATTCATGATGTGTATTTTGTATGCGGGAGTGGTGTGATATTAACCAGTGTTTTTTAATTAAATAAATGTCATGTTGTCATGTTCTGTTCCCAGAAAGGGTGTTTACGAAGAAAATGCTGGTAAAATTTTTTAATGGTATCGGCGTTATAAGCGTCTTGACTAGGCGGTTACCCGCAATATATAAAGCACACATCATTAGCATTATCATTATTGCGAGGAATACCTGGAGTCTCAGTTGAAGCAAAATAACATCACTACAACATGAACTCCGAAATTTAAAATGTGTTCTAAATTCAGCAGATTCCTACAATGAGATATGTCTTAAATGCATAGTATAAACGGCATATTTGTTACACCATCGTATTTATTGTTGAATCCGAATTGACGAAATTGTTGCCCGAAGATATTGATGAGTTGTGTCAGTTGCAAAATGTATTTAGCTTGCAAGTAATGCATATTCCGCTTCTGCAAGCATAAACGCTTAACAACAAAATAATGAACGTTTATTTCTGTATTCCTATGATTACTTGTTAAAGCAAAACAATAGTTTGGGTTTTGGGGTCATGCACCTAAAAGAGATAATAAAAACTAACCACGTACAACTGAATTCGAACTACGACAAAACGAAAGAACTGCGGATATGCTTCAAAAAAATCAACTCCGGACATCGCCCTGCCAACCATCGACGGTAGACCAATCCAGTAAGTTAACAGCACTCGTCTACTAGGTGTGTTTCTATCTGAAGATATGCAGTGGCAATCACACGTAGACGAAATCACTACAAAAGCATCGCAACGTCTATATTTCATCATCCTTCTCAAAAGAGCCTGACCATCACCATCTCATCAACATATACACTTCAATCGTCCGATCGGTATTGGAGTACGCATGCCAAATGTGGCACACGAGCCTTATAAAAAAGCAAACAAGACAGATAGAATACATCCAGAGACGGGCAATGCGGATCATTTTCCAAGATAAGTCGTACACCGAAGCCATCACCGCAGCCAATCTACCAACGCTGTCAGACCGGAGGGAGAAGTTATGTAGAACACTAGTCATAAGCATGCAACAATCTACACATAAATTACACTCCGTATACAACTTGAAACATAAGGACTTACTGTGTGCCGCGTTGAAGAACTGCTAGATTTCAGAACTCTTTTATACCATATGTTTTAAGATACTGGCAGTAATTATGAACTCATTTATAAATTAGTTACTTTTTACATAATAGTAGTAGGCCATATAATTTATTTTACTATAGTATTGCCTGTTTTAAGTTTTAATTTATGATTATGTCCTTCATATTCACCTTGTTTATTTACAAACATAACTTTAAACATGATGCACACGCACCTTTTAAATTTGTTATATTTTAAGTCATAATTTTGTCTTAATTAATTTATTATCATTGGTTGTTTTACTGTGCCAATTGTATAATTCAACTGTTATAGTTGCCATTTTAATAAAATTATTATATTATTAAATTATTATTATTAACTCCAAAATATCAGGCTAGTGGTTTACTCAGAATGTGTTCTAAAATTGAGAGATTCTGGTTATTTCTCCGAATGACCGAGGGCTGACATGGTTACCAGCGCGACGGTTAAGCGTATGCGCAGTTCTATTAAATCGAGGTAACCTAGACTACAAGTGACGTATTAAGGGACGTCGGTATACACAGAACCAACGCAGAGTCTCAAACAAACGTGTTATTTTGTCAGAATTAAGGATTTAGTTTAGTAAACAAAGGCCAAAATAGTTTACATAAGTTTTACTGTATTTTATTGAAGGGTTTTTTTGCGGTTTGGTCGCGTTAGAACTTATGTATTCGTGAAACGCTCTCAGTGCAGTGCCGGTCGCTGACTCGTCGAAATATACTGAACATTGCACATTCGTTAGTCAACAACCACAAACAACAATATCTTAACATATATGGGGAACTTCGTTAATCCGGATAGCTTGATCCCAATGTATGTGTCCGGATTAGCGAGTTTTCTGGATACACGAATCATGCAATTGACGGGTATATCAACGTTTGAATTTCCGATCCCGTAAAAGGATGTCCGGATGCCGAGGTTTCCAGATTAGCGGCATCCGGATTAACGAGATTACACCTTAAACTTGAATCCGGCATATCACAGGTTATATCAGCTAATGTTCCAATACCTTGAAACATAGTTTGGTTAGCATGATACAGGGTTTTTGCTAAGTGTGGCTATAGCAGGGACCATGAACACCAAAGGTGGGACCACTTATTATGCTCAGCCTGTGGCCAAGTCACTACGTATCATAGACCACAGTGGATACATCAGGAACTTATATATAATGTAACAGTACCTGCGTTTTAGGATGTAACATCAATGAAAGATAAGCAGAAGAAACGTGTGTGCACGAAACTACAAAAATATAATCACTTTAATTTTACTGAGTGATTTCATCAGCCTGTGTTTAATTGTTGTGTCCATTTTTCTATCATGTGTTGTCACGGATACTGGTAGTAACATCTTGGTTCACTAGGAATGTAGTTAGCATACTTTAAGAATAATACAGCCTTAAATTTGGACTTTTCCGCCGTTTTACGAATTTCAAAACTCAAAATGAGTATGTGGAACAAGTTCTATGATAATCATTTTTGCAAGTTGTGCATATTCCTTTATTAGGTAAACAACATATTAAAATTTCAGAGTTTAGTTTATAATATAGCAATAGAAAATTACTGAAGGACGGAGAGTATAAGAGAGTATAAGAGATTATAAGATGCATCCAAGATCCATCACCTGAAGGGTCGTCGTCATTTCATTTGGTATGTTTACTGTATCGGTCGACTAGATTAAATTGGCGGAATCTTACGAGAAATGTAAACATTGAATTTCAAATAGTTACACGTCACAGTTACTGTATTTGGCAAAGCACGAAGCTGAACTTTGAGGCCACTGTGGTATACGTAAAAACTAATTTAATCTATGTAATTGCGATTTTTTTGTAATTGCGTCTTTCGTTGATTTAATTGTTGGATAAGTATCCCTATTGACTTGGTAGCACCGTTAGGAGTAGGTGTATCTACGGTTAAACGATAAACAGTGCAGTACGTGATATAAAGGTACCCTTTATGTAATATTATTACAATATGAACAGTAATTCAGGGTACTTTTGGTGGCAGTTAGACTGTTTGCACATTGCACTGTGACTATTTTACTGGTGTCCTAGATCTGACTTGTTGCACTGTAAACAACTGCACAAAGGCATCAAATGTAGACGATCGCGGCAAAATCCGTACATGTTGTTTATCAGATCCTTTGTAACTATTGCATTAAGATTATCCTTTAGATCGTATATATATATATATATATATATATATATATATATATATATATATATATATATATATATATATATATATATATATATATATATATATATATATATATATATATATATATATATATATATATATTTATTTATATATGTATATATGTATATACTAACTACTCAGTCAATCTTTGGTAGTGCAATGCCAATGGCAACGACATCTTCGCACCAAAACGATCACTTATAACTGCCGGTTTCACGAAGCGTTCGATGTACACTTCACGTAGATCACCTAACAATGGTAGAAACACGCGTAGCTTTGCTAACATCTGCACGTAGCCATTGTACTGAGTAACATAATTTATGTCAACCGTCCACATTGGTTCCTTCGACGTAGTACCCCAAACCCTGAGGAATTTCCAATATTGTAAAGTGTAGTAACTATCACCATGCTCCACCGAGCACGCCTGCAAAATGTCAGTCGCATATCTGCGAACCTGACGGATATATGAGGGAACAGACAGACATAGCCACACGCTACTTTATATTATTAATGAATAATTAGAATGTATTCGACAATACAACTGATGCTAGTGACTGTCAAGTCGAAGACGATGATAACCATTGTAATATTAACTATGCAATGTGTTAGTTAGGAAGTCCGACTTGTCAGCAGCCTTGCGATGGAACACAGAGGTGAACGGTACGTACTGGTGATCCCAGATAAATTGAGCACGTTTTCTAGAGGACACAGTCCAAAGGATCTGTTATGTAAACACGTTTCTTTATTTAACTTTACAGCGAACAATTGAGAATATAAGGAGTCTTACACAAGTCAGTATTGATCAACCGTATCAAAATAATAAGTGCAAGTAAGTATATATATTACGAAGTAGTTTGTGACTTTGTTTATATGTTCCGTCATATATCCGTCAGTTTCGTGTGTATGGGATTAGTTTTCTAAATTTCTCGGATTCCCGACGGGGTAGGGATATTACGAAGGAACCGATGTGGATGTATGACGCATATATTACATAACTTAGAAAATAATAGTTCCTAGTTACGTTTTTTAGCAACGCTACGCGTGTTTCTACGATTGTTACGTGATCTGCATTAAACGTCATCCGAACGCTCCGTGAAACCGACAGTTGCACGTGATGATTTTGGGGCGTGAAGTTGTTCAGCAAAAACATAACTGGGTATTGCAAGTTCTTGCAGTGACAACCTTTTCTTCCGGGCATCTCCGCCAGTAAATAATAATACACTTGATTGCGTTTAGTACAATCGCTGATGTTACAATTTACCGTTTAATAGAATCTTCCGTATCAAAATAATAAGTGCAAGTAAGTATATATATTACGAAGTAGTTTGTGACTTCCTCGTTAAGCATAAATTATTAAATTCATCTCAACATGGATTCCTTAAAGCGAGGTCATGCTTAACAAATGTGTTATGTTTTTTGGAAGAAATCACTAAGTGGATAGACGAGGGATCGCCAGTAGATATTATCTACTTAGATTTTCAGAAAGCTTTTGACAAAGTGCCACATCAAAGATTGCTACTTAAATTAAAAGCCCATGGTATCGGGGATAGCATAACTGACTGGATAGAACAATGGCTGACTGACAGAAGACAACGAGTTGTAGTAGATGGCGAAGTTTCAAATTGGAAATCGGTTTTGAGTGGGGTACCTCAAGGATCAGTATTAGGACCTATATTATTCTTAATTTATATCAATGACTTGGACGACAGTATAACAAGTAACGTACTGAAATTTGCGGACGACACAAAACTGTTTAGAAAGGTTAATACTGATGGTGATAAACAACATTTACAAAACGATCTAGACAGATTAGCGAAATGGTCTGAGAAATGGCAGATGCTGTTCAATTTTGGGAAATGTAAATGCCTACATACAGGACATGGGAACTTGAATGTAAACTATAAAATGGGAGCTACTGTTCTTGGTACTACTGTAAAAGAAAAGGACTTAGGAGTTACAATAAGCGCTGATATGAAAGTTTCAGAGCAGTGTGGTATTGCAGCTTCAAAGGGTAATCAAATTCTTGGATTGATTAGAAGAAACATAACATACAAGGAAAAAAGTTAATTATACCTCTTTATAAAGCAATAGTTAGACCTCATTTAGAATACTGTATACAAGCATGGAGACCATATCGTAAGAAGGATATAGATACGCTTGAACGCATACAAGGAGAGCAACTAAAATGATTCCAGAACTTAGAGACCTTAGTTATGAAGAACGCCTGAAAGAATGTGGTTTAACAACTCTAGAGACAAGGAGGTTAAGAGGAGATCAGATTGAAGTTTTTAAGATATTGAATGGGTATGAAAATATTGATAGAAATATGTTTTTCTCACTCAAGAAGGATAGCAGAACTAGAGGACATGAGGTAAAATTAGTAAAGGATCAATGTAGATTGGACATCAGGAAGCACTCGTTCTCACAGAGGACAGTAAATGAATGGAACAAACTGTCTACAGATTGTGTAACTGCTAGCAGCGTGAATATGTTTAAAAACAAGGTTGACACATATATCAGAAGGGCGGGTTATAAGTAGGTGAACATTGTTGGACTCTCGATAAGCCAATGGCTTCCTTGTCCACTTGCCATCTGGGCCTTTGGCTTGGATGGCAAATATTGTTAAATCTTGTCTTGTTAAATCAAATAATTGGCGAAACCAATAATTTCTTATTGTCGTTGTATGAAAACGCGCCGCTTAAACGAATTATCATCCGCTTAATACAATTAAATAATGTTGGATGTATATGATTGTATAAAGCGGAGTCCATTGCAATGCTATATACATACGCGACAAAACTTTCAAAAGGTTAATATTTGTAATGAATAACTAATTATTATGAATTAATAAAGTGGATATCGTAAAAGGCTTACTGTATGTAACAGTATATGCATTTGGCCAAGATGGACATGTTTGAGACCACACATGCAAGATATAAATAATTATATATAATATATATTGCATGTGTGGTCTCAAACATATATATATATATATATACATATATATACATATATATATATATATATATATATATATATATATATATATATATATATATATATATATATATATATATATATATATATATATATATATATATATATATATATATATATATATATATATATATATATATATATATATATATATATATGACCTAAGGGAAATTCACTTGGATCAAATTAAGCTCTACGAAAACTGTATATTGTTTTTTTATTGACACATTTGTTGAGAGTTCTCTTATCTGTTCTTCCAGGTATTGCAGCAATTACTGCCGCGCTGGGCAACACTGTCGGGCATTTGTATCTACAGATGAATGAGAGTTTGATGTTCCTGCGTTTCGGCACGTTCTTGCACGGTTTGTCAAAACAAGAAACACCGGAGGAGAGCGCACAGAAAGGCAACGACATTTTCCACATGTGTTAGCGTTAGGAATCTACAACGATTTTCATAGATTAACTGACATTAATCTAGTTGGGTGGGGGTTCATAAAATTAAAATGCCCGAATTATCGTAATACTTCGACCTCAAAGATCATGTAAATTAGCAATGTTTTTGCTCATGTTATGATCTTAATTGGTGTAGCATATTGGTTTACTACTTATCCCATTCACACCCTAGTTGGAGTATGAGGTAGATAGCATATTTACCGTCCTAAATTGTGTAAAATGGAAATTTGACAGACCTATAAATCACACGCTGACAAAACGTTATATTTCACCTCCAGTTTGAAGATTTATGGTGTTTTTGCCATACGATATCTAGATGTGTCATAAAACCGGTATATTTTACTTTATCGCCATATCGTGTAATTTATAAAGTGACATATAAAGACATGAAAGATCACGATAGTTTCACGTTTTGTATGGATATTAGTTTTGCAAAACCGATATGATAAATAAACACTAATAAAATCAATGTCGTAATGTCGCGGAAAACAATCATTCAATTAATCAATGAAAATCCATATACATTTCTGTAAATTGTTCACATATGCCCTTTTCCAAGCCTCGTTCAAAATACATGTACTGGTCATAAACAAGATGTTTATGCGTAAAATATATAAATATACGTAAAACATTAGACTACGTAGCTATGGGAAGATAATGATTACATTTTACAATTCATTTGGTAATCAGAAGAGTAAATAAAATCAGATGATGTCTTTCAAACCACTGTGCATCCAGTCTTTGGTGAATGATTCGGTGAAGATTCGTTTCGAGACGGTGTAAGAAACAAACATATCTGTATTATTGTTCACGACAACATAATAATCATTTGTGGAGTTTGTTCGACAAACATTGATCAAAATGAAGTCATTAGTCATATACTGAAGGGTCTACGGCATGTGCCAGATTGATTTAAACATGTGTATATAAGGAAATACATATATGCACAGAAAGAAAAACATATCTATTTTGTCATGAGCTGACTGAAACTCCGATCATGTCGGTATTAACGAAACTGACAAAATAGATGGAGGTTTTCGCACCATCATAATCATGCACTTGGCTGAACAAAGAAAACAATCCCAGGTCGCTTCAGGACATTTTATTCAGTAACATTACAGAAAAAGCGACATATAATGACACTAAGAATGCCTGGTTAATGAAAAACATCCTATGGTGAGAACAATATACATAATCTACTCTCACCACACACAAAAGAAAGATGGACATCATAGTGAGAACGACTGCAGATTCGGTTTTCTGGAGGAATCACCAGACAGAGCAGCATTATTCGATAAATACTGCAGCGTCGATGCAGGTGTTTATCAATGGATTGTGCACGTCTTGTAGAGTGAACATCACATCATGGTCGGCCTGGTAGCGGTTTCTAAAAGCATAATTCAAACAATTCAATTAAACCGGACATAAACAAAGTATAACATGTGTCGTAATTGAGAAGCATTTGTACATTAAAATACGTTGTATGCTACTTAAGCTGGCTCAACAATATTCCATACAATTGCCATCCAAATCAAGAAGCTTCAAGTTACAAGTGGACACGGGAACAATTGGCTTATATATATAGTCCAACTGTGAATTACGTTGTTAAACATACTGACGTTTCTGGCATTTACACAATCAACAAATAATGTATTGAACTCAGTTAAAGGCCTCAGCGAGAGTGGATATTTTAACATATCCGATCTACACAATCTATTTACTAAAGCTACAAATAGCCTAGGCTATTCTCGCTTGGTTTGTTTCAAAACATATTTCTGGCTTCCCGCCATTAAAAACAGTCAAGTATTTCGCGGTCGCTGATTCGTACCGTCAGCTGACGTGTAGCGTATCACACAAAGGCGCCACAAATGCAATCCTCACATAATTGACTCCATCGACAGAAATCTGTGCACCACCTGAGTGAACAGTGATTCAAACGTTCGTCAAAATTGTCAATAGAAAATGCACAAATTGCGTAGAGCTTACTTTCATCCATTTCTTACTATATATATATATATATATATATATATATATATATATATATATATATATATATATATATATATATATATATATATACCAAGACCATACAAGTTCTTACCAATCATCATCATTGTTATTTTTAGAAGTGTATAAGAGACGTATATATATATATATATATATATATATATATATATATATATATATATATATATATGCATACACACAAAGACACACACACACGCACACGCACACGCACACGCACACGCACACGCACACCCACACACAGACACACAGACACACACACACACACACACACACACACACACACACACACACACACACACACACACACACACACACACACACACACACACACACACACACACACACACACACACACACACACACACACACACACACACACACACACACACACACACACACACACACACACACACACACACACACACACACACATTACAAAGTTTTCTAAATCAACACCAGCTAGACTTATTAGGAAAGTTTTAACAGCACGTACCATACCCTGTCAAATGTGCTGCGAATCAGTCGGGCTGCGTCGCTAACCTGAATGTTGAACATGTGTTACTGTTACATTTTATATAGGCAAATATCATCTTCTTTGTATTGTCGGATATATAATGTTGAGTTTTTATTGACGATAATAGAGATATATAAAACATGTTACACTTCATTTAACAATATAATCAGGTTTTTATATGTGTAGGTGTTCTTTATCATACTATAATTAATGATGACTTAACCCGCCAGGATCGCCTGCATCGGACATGATGAAGCGTTTTACAATTTACCTCGGCAGTTACTTGGGCTAAAACGATTTGTTTGTATGTCTGTGTAACCGGCCATAAACGAGTACAAACCTAGGAACATTATCGTTTGTATGTAACTGCACGATACATGTCTATTGCGGTAAAACACTTCGTCATTGTATCGTATTGCTAGCATACGAACACCATTGACAGATGAACACTCCTGCAGATGCTAAAGACGCCAGCAACGAACATTTGAGATATGGATAATGGCTGGTCCATAACACGTATATCGCGATATATGCGAAATCCACTAGAGTCCAGCAAATCAACTGAAATACGTATCAACGGTCCTGTATCGACTAACATGGGACAGCCAATGAGTTTCATGGAAAAACATTGCCTCATCCGCACACCATAATTTATGCACTAACCCAACTCCGCTTAGTGTATACTTCCCGGTATTGGGTAACACGGGACAGCCAATGATTCTACGCGCGTATCGGAACCCTGGAGTTTGAAGATAATAATTAATTTAATACAATACAATACAACTGACGCAATACATATCACTAAGGAAACAACGTAGGCAGACTTTGCGCCATGGCAGTATAAACATGTAATGGTTGTTTGTAAATACGATGCGAAGGATCGAGGCCTTCAAAAAAAATTAGTGGAAGGGCACTTTTCACTATGTTTTATTGTCGCTTATTTGCGATACGCACACACACGCTCGCACGCACGCACGCACGCACGCACGCACACAGACACACACACACACACACACACACAAACAGAGAGAGAGAGAGAGAGACAGACAGACAGACAGACAGACAGACAGAAACAGACACAACTGAACTAATCTCGCTTGATGTCAGATGATACTGTCACACCTAAGAGGAAGACATCCTCTTTGAATGAGATGGAGATAGTGAGGAATAAATAACGTTTATACTGCACGAATACTTCCTGCTTGTTATGGCACAGCCGATGTTTGGGTGTTTTTTGTTGTTGTTGCGAAGAACAGGTTATATGCAGTCGACTGATGTTATTGAATTAGATGCATTTGCAAAAAGCCATTATAATTAGGTACATGAAAAAGCAACGATGATGATCTAAGCGATGCTATATTAAGCATAGTATTATAATCGCCGCCATAATACAAAGGCAACTATGTGAACAGTTAACTAAAAGTGAAGAACGTTTTGTATTTTTTTTTAGAATAGCGCATTATTTGCGCGTATCATATTAATGCCATGGCACATGACTAACCCACAAACGGTAGTGCACATCACAAAAGGGTTAAACATATATGAATAACCGGTGGACTCTAGATAAGCTACCTTGTCCACTTGCCTTACTATTTGTGTCTGCTTTGAATGGAAATCTTGTTAAAACTATAGTGTTTTCATGTCCATAGTTATGTGACCTGATTTCGTAGTTCAAATAGACCATGTAGCTTGCATTAATCGTAGAAACCACGCGTAGCGTTGCTAACATTTGTGCGTACTTTTGTACGGAGTTACGTAATATGTGTCAAACGTTATATCGCTATATCTTCGTAATATCCACACCCTCTCCACCCGGGGGAATTTCCGATATTTTGTAATGGAGGAACCATCACAACGGATATCCGGGCACGTCTACAAAATATCAGCTCCATACGTGCTAAGCTGACGGAGATACGAGGGAACATACATCTATACAGACAGACAGACAGACGTAGTCACAAACTACTTTATATAATAGACGAACGTCGCCACAACACGTTGTAACTGCAGTTTCTCCAGACTGCAAAATTGCTATGTTCAATGATACAAACTGTAACCGTTTTTATTCACGCTGCAGCCAACAACAAAATTGTTTGTTTGATGTAACTGCTACCAGCGTGAATATGTTTAAAAACAAGGTTGACACATATCTCAGGAGGGCGGTTTATAAGTAGATGAACATTGTTGGACTCTCGATAAGCCAATGGCTTCCTTGTCCACTTGCCACCTGGGCCTTTGGTTTGGATGGCAAATCTTGTTAAATCTTGTACGTGGGACGCGGTGACTCGGCGGTTGGAGCGCCGGAATGTTAATCGTGTGGACCGGGATTCGAGGCCACCTGGTGTATGTGCAAAGGGAAGTAAAAAAACTCACATAAGGGTAAATGTGTAACCAACCTGTCGTGAACTGACATAATGGTGGTCTATATATATATATATATATATGTATTATATATATATATATATATATATATATATATATATATATATAACCCACCATTTATGTATGTATATATGATGCGAATGCACCCAGCTCAACAACATAATGTATGTGCTACTCATAATGTGTTAGTCATATAATGTGTGACTAATGCAGTCATGAGTTATAATGGAAGAAGAAATAATAGCGAATCACCGTTCTTTATCCCGATGAATTGAAGTCATTCGAATCGTCTGAGAAGACGCCTTAGCTGTACAAAAAGTCTACGGTATAACATAATGTCGCACTAACACACTTGTGAATAGAAAATGAAGTGAAGACACATAAAAGTTCTGATTTTCAAGCACACTTGTGAATAGAAAATTAAGTGGAGACAAATAAAAGTTTTGATTTTCAAACACTAGTAAACATAGCACGAAGTAAATTAGCAATGCAGATTATATATAATAGTCCATGGGCCTAGACCAGATATTTCACTTATTGGTACCATCTGGGGGGGGCAAGATCTAGTTATGATTTTTTAAATAGTCCATATCTATGGGACATATTTTGATATGATAACCATTGCTGAGTGGTAGCTTAGTAGTGGTTTTCAGCTCTTTGATTAACCCATCTGTTAAACATTTTGGCAGCGCGGCCTGATTGTATGAAGTAATTAGGCCAAGGCATCCTAAGGAAACAAAATACAATTTTATCTACTTATCAGTTCAATCATCGTCACCACCAGAGTCACATATTTTAATTGCGAACTGTTGTTTAGACTGACTGACCAAGTTGGTTGAAAGTCTCCTGGTGTGTGCTGGTGAGGGCACACACAGTGTCACAGCCGGTGTAGACTGACTGACCAAGTTGGTTGAAAGTCTTCTGGTGTGTGCTGGTGAGGGCACACACAGTGTCACAGCCGGTGTAGACTGACTGACCAAGTTGGTTGAAAGTCTTCTGGTGTGTGCTGGTGAGGGCACACACAGTGTCACAGCCGGTGAAGGCATGTGTCGCAGATACCAATGAACGTACCAATTTCCCTAAGTCGATGAGCCTTGTGCTTTTTTTTGTTCCACACTTCTGACATATGGACAGGGCATGTCTCTGTTAAAACCAAGGCAGAGCACCATGACATCTGTGTTTCCGGCTCTCATTATGACTGCCTTTGACCCGGCCTTTGCAGAATGTAGGAGCACACGAGTATGCTTCTTCTTGTGTGAACTTCTGTTCTGCGACTTCAGTCATCGTTTGCCATATTTTAGCAGACCTCCTCACAGGTGACATACAGTGACTGGTAGTGTACCTTCTCCGTGCAATTCGGCAGTTTACATTTGTTCGAGTATCAATTTGATCAGGTTGGACTTGTTTCAGGAGCTGCACAGCAACTACGTCCACTGCTGGATATTGTGTCCTCCTGAAGTGTTCCTGTACTGCATTGTTGTGCTTTATGCCATGGCAGATTCTGCCAGCTGTGCAGACGATTTGTTGACGTTCATCTTCTGAACAAAGCTCATTCCATCAATGATGCAGGTTGATGGGTCATGGATATCTTCTGCTGAAGAAACGTTTCTCTCCAACTCTTTAGCGAGTGCAGCATTGTTCGTCTTCCGAAAAGACCCATTATCGTGCCCAGGGTATAGGACTTAGTGAGTGAGCATGGACAAGCCTAACGTGCAGCTAACTCTGAGCAACAAGGATCATTTGTCCAAATATATATATATATATATCCGCCTTCAGGACCAACTCTTTGGTTGTTCCTCTTCAACTGGATTTCTTTGCGTTTACATTGGAGAATGTCTTCAAGTTTTGCTTTGTCATCTTGTCGTGACATTTTATTGTTGGTGGAGCTTCTTCTAAGCGTTTCTTCTAGAACACCTGGTATGCTTCTTCTCCTACTTGATGAGTTCCCAGAAGATAACTGGCAACATATGTTGGGACCACAGCACCAGTGGATAAGCTGACAAGTTCAGTCTCTCCAGGACACATTGGTTTCATCCAGTCAGGACACGACACCTGCCTTGTCATTCGGGATGTGGGACCTTTGGAGATCTGGATGAGGCAGCTTGGAACCGCGTAGACCAATCACGTGTCTCAGCTCTCTCAAGTATATTGTCTTGTATACTGTACTCGGCTCTTAGGTAGTACTTGATCGCAGCTCCTGGCTTCAAACTGAACCAATTTGTTCCACCCGGTGTTTCGGTGTTTTTGTTAACTGTTTCCTCAATCGTCTAGTCGACATGGGTTTCTGGGGCCGAGCCGAACCGAAAAGCCACCTTGCATAAATTCAGCATGGATACCTGGGTGTTCGATGGGCAGTTGGTTCATCTGAGCATAGTGGTACGGGAGGTAGCGTGAGTAGATATGCCTGTCAATGCGAAGCACCAGTGGAAGATGTGTCACTGCATGAATAGGCGCCAGGTGTAGCATCCAGTGTCCCTCTCGTGATGCTCGAAGCAGGCCTAGCAACATCTCGACCAGGTAGGACAGTCAGCAGGTTGAGAGGCTCCCACTTCCAACTCGCAGGTATTCAAGATATACTTCAAACAGGTACATGATGCGGGCACATCACCTGTTTTGGAGGACAAGCTTCAACGACGCTTGTGATATATCTTTGCAGAGGTTACTGGTGGCCTTCAGTGTTTCATCCATGTGGACCATGTCGTCAGTGTGATTGGCTTGCAACCATGAGAGGAAGCCTTTCCATGCCAGCCTGATGAGCCATCCATCACTCCAGGAACAGAGCCATTTGCAATCACACCTGACTCAATGCAGACTGACTGAAATGGCTGAAAAAAAAAACCGTCTTATGCTATGCAATTTTTTTTATTGATTATGTTTAACATTGGTTCAGCGTAGGCTAGCCGGCCTATTTCAATCTCCACACTCCGAGCCAAGACACAGGGTTTTAAATGTGTATTGCAGCTTCTGCCTACCTGACTGCGCCTACAGGATATCCCGAAGCAATCAGTGTATGAGCCAGACCAGATGTCGGTACCAGCTGGGGGGGGGGTCAAAGCATTATTGTTGGCAAATAGTTTTTTTTCCATCACTATAAATAAAATATATGTAACAAGCTTTCTAAATGAGTAGCTTTATCCTTATGGTTGCGCATAACTTGTTTTTACATAAAAAAAAAACCGCCAATACGTGCTAGGTAAAACACTTTACTATTAACTTTAGAGAGATGCGGTTTGAGGCATCATGTCGGCCAGAGAAAAATGAACAGGAACATATCTATATCTGAACTTTGTTATCAGACCAACTTTGAGGGCGAAATCCCCTATATATATATATATATATATATATATATATATATATATATATATATATATATATATATATATATATATATATATATATATATATATATATATATATATATATATATATATATATATATATATATATATATATTAAGCAATGCTTAAACACATGTTTAGTGTATAGGAAATATAAAGTTGACGCTGCGCCGAAAATGTGCCGGAAATGTTATTGTCAAATGCATCATTGGACAATGGGAATTAAACCCGGAATACGTAACGCTGGTGACGCCTCCCGACTGAAGCATGTCATGTCTGTTTGAAAATCCTGGAAGTAATTGAAACAGTTGATACAGACAAGGTATCATATAATACTATCAAAATAACATTGTTACGTAATATTGGCCGTTAGAGAAACGGCTTCCCACGCATTGCCCTTGCATAACGAAAGGGTAATAGTGTTATATGAACCCCTGGACATTTAGCTACGATATATAAAGTGTATATGATGAGTAGCACATACACGCACGCACGCATGAACGCCCGCACGCACACACACAACCATGCACGCACGCACGCACGTACATACACACACCTACACATACATTCATGCATGCATTTATGCATGCATCCATACATACATACACACATACATACATACATACATACATATACGCACGTACATACACACACCTACATATACATTCATGCATGCATGCATGCATGCATCCATACATACATACACACATACATACATACATACATACATACATACATACATACATATAAACGTACGTACTTACATACATACATACAAACAATTATACATGCATGCATACATACACTTTTATACATGAGATTTAACAGTTATGTTGCGCCGGAAATGCGAACGCAGTGTTTACTTATAATCAAAGCATCGTTGGAGAATGATGAGTAGCATACATACTTACTGTAGGTGGATTAACATAGGTGTATCATGTCGTTATCACCAATGTGTTCACACATTTAACTTGATACAAAATGAAACTAATTCAAATGAAGAAATTTGTAAACGTACATGATTGTTATATTAATTATATTATATAAGGAAATATTAATGTATATTATTATGTCAATATCATTCGATGAACGAAGAATTTGAGCCGCATTTACGCGTCGAGACACAAAGGATATTCAACAAGATAAAGGAATAAATAAATTATTTTTAACACGACTTCAACAAACAACATATTTTGCGTAACGATGAGTAAAATATCCACAACTCAATCAGCATGTTCACATACAAGGCTGGAATGAACTTGCTAAGAAGGATATGTTCACACAAAGCTGTTGGTTCTCCATGACTGACCTAATTCAATACTCGAGTAGCTCATTGATAGCAAGGAAACACATACCATTGCATGGCCTTCATTTCAAATCAAATATTTATAGTCGCGCTGTTCTGGCAGATTGTATTCCATAACACCTAAAAAACCCTCCGCACTCGATAACGAAACATATGTACACTAATTCGCGTACTCCTTCCCGAATTATGACTTTGAATTGCTGATAATCCAAGTTGAAAAATATATCGATTTAACAACGTTATGACACCGTACATGTACATAGTGTTGTAATACCACTGAGTGTCAGTCTGGTGACTACAATTGCCCCATCTAACGGACTCTTCCCCCGTTTTTACAATAAAACTTTGTTCGTTTACATAACTGCCAGTGTTATCAATAACTGAGTGACTAAATCTACTCAACACATGGTGGCAACCGGTTTGTTTGAAGCTAACCCGCGAATTCTGAAACTACTGTAGCAATGCAAACTACGTATGCGTCAAATACCGTGTGTTAAAACAGTTGGGCGATATTAGAACCAAACAAATCACCGTGACGATCACGGTCAGGCCGGTGGCGTTCGCGCGTCACAATTACCGCAGCTGAGAGTTAAACCACCCCAGCCGTTGTCCCTTCGAGATGGTCATGAAGACCGAGAAAACTATAAACTACAAGTTGTGGAAATAAGAATGGAACAATTATGCAAAAATTACCAAGCTCGAACAACATCCACCGGATGTGCAAACGTCTCTATTTCTCCACTGTGATGTGAGACAAGTGTTCAACATCATCAATGCTCTTGAGTTTGGATCAGATGAGTCAAACGTTGATATAGAAACAGTTGTACAGAAATTACAGGCAAACTTTGTTGGCGAAACAAATGCGCAGTTGAACGTTGGCATTTCAACAAGCGTGACCAACAACTCCATGAGAACATTGGTAACTGTGTGACATGTAGCTTCTGTGATGCGCGTCTTGAAAGTATGATCCATGATAGAATTATCCTTGGCATTCGGCTTGATGGTTATCAACAAACTACACAAGACCTTTTAAAGATTCGACACACACACGCACGCACGCACGCACACACACACGTACAGCTGCTTTCCAAGTTGATCATGGAGCGACAATAAACACTGTTCTTTGAGGGCGAAACCTGGAGGCGAAGGCATGAAGCCAAACCATGGAAATGTTGATGCTATACTGAATTTGCAGCGACTTACCTCGGTTTAGGAATTCCAACGACTGAACGGTGCGGTGAACTACCTAGCACTCTTCCTACCACAGCTCTCATCAGTCGGGCAGCCACTGATGTTACTCACCAGAAAGGATCAAGCCCGGATGATGGGACCAGAAAAAGAGAAGTCGTTTACGGATGTCAAGAAGCTTCTTACCCAAACACGTGTATTGGCATATTTTGATGTGAACAAGCCTCTCACGATCCAGTGACTTTAGTGAGAAAGGAATGGGCGCAGTTTTGCTGCAAGACCCACGAGCGGTTACATACAATACGTCCCTATAATAGCAACTTCCAATACAACATAACGCTGATGCACTAATTATATAGATGCAACACATATTCAAAACCAATAAATATCACAGTTCTACATTATTTGCCAAAACATGCCTTCTTGTGTTATGTGCATACTCCCCGAAAGCCTTCCTAAAAGTTTCTGGCTACCAGCACAACTGATGGAAATTAAAAACTACGTTAATGAAAACATTATTTCGTGAAACGGCATATCCTTCTTAACTTAATGCGCCTCCGTTCTCACCAACGTCATAGTGTAATTGGTCTATCAAAGCTGTCACTGCCGTTTCCATATTTGTTTTTTTCAACGCCAACCAAATCTGTGAGTCGCTATATTGCGCGAATGGGTCAAGATTGTCTCTGAGCGAACCAGAGAACAACATAGGGTCATGTCGGGAAAATGTATGCGGTAAGTGTCATCTATTGGCGTAACTGGCCTTTGATTAAGAACAGTTCGACATTAAAATATATAATTTTGTTATGACAGCATGAATGGAGTAAAGTTGTGTATACATTAGCAATGGTTCTTCTTAGTATCCTGTCCTTCACTCGAGGTGTTGGCATTGGCCGAGCAGCCGTGAGGGTGGCTACGTCTTTCAGTGTTCACGAATCGACCAGAAATCGGCAGTAGAAGATACGGGACATTGTCTGGTCTTCTCCACCATAACATTATCTATATATATGTGTGTGTGTGTGTGTGTGTTTGTGTGTGTGTGTGTGTGTGTGTGTGTGTGTGTGTGTGTGTGTGTGTGTGTGTGTATGTGCGTGTGTGTATGCAACAAAACAATCACGCTGCCAAGGAATCATGGTGTTACTATGGCAGACATATCACAAAGCTAAATATCAGAAAGGATATATTCACCTCTGAATCCTCCATAAATGTCATGAGAAACAGAAGACTGCCGTATGCATTACTAGGTAAGCATATAAACAAAATGTCAAGGCAGCGTTTTAAGGCAGTCTCGTCCTGAGAATCCTATATTGAACATACGCCTGTGAACGTCGAATGGACATCAGCATGGCTTGCCGTTGTATAATCCATAATTACCGATACGCTCCAATGTAGCATTCAAGCAATTGTTGTTCCCTTTAACACTGTACTCAAAGTATTAACTGTGCATTTAAATGTCACGTCTGTCGTGAGTACAACTCTAGTAAAATGAATAACAATACACGCAGACAAATGTTGTGTTCGGCCAGGTTTGACTATTCATAGAAATCAACGTTTGTTTATTGAGATCACCTGGTGAACTGGTCCCATTCTGCTGTTCACGTCGGTTTACATAGCTGGGCAGTTCATACCTCGCTACCGACGACGATGTAGTCCTTGATCCTTTCGACGGAGACGATGTTTGCTTCTACGTCAGCAGAGCTTCTCTAGCAGAGATTGATATAAGCGGTGACCTGTACACAATAGTTCATCGTGTTGATATTACTTAATTTAAATAATGGCTTGTAGTATAACAAAGTATTAAAGGAAACTTACCTACTGTATATCGATCGGCAGACGTGGTTTTGGAACAACTGGCCCCGCACATTGGAACACACTATCAGTTTCCCTAAATGACGCACCTTCGTTGAAAGTATTAAGCGCAAACTAAAGATTCATCTCTTCCAATGTGCGTAAGGCAATGTGCCAACAACTGTTTTATCGACTATGGCCGTTGCCGTGGATGACATTTATGCTTTTATTTTACTTTTTAAACGGACTTTGATTGGTGTAAGCTAGAAAATGGCGTATCAAAGAACTTTTTATTTGTATATCTAGTAGCGACTGTGCAGCGATGGAGCTCGCGATCCCTCCTTCTAAAGCCACAGTCGGGCCTGCTAATCTGGTTCCGTGTCAGTTCACGGTTTAGACTGACGCTGACGAGTGGAACGAGATAGTCTTGAAAGCTCCGTCGGATAAAAATTCAGAGACTCTCAAAGGTAAGTACATTTCATTTAACATAGGAGTCCGATAACAACATACACGCTTAGCATCAAACAACATATACAGTATACGTTTATTAGTATGCTTTGTGAAAATACTGTTGGTGGTTGCATAATTCCAACAAAATGCAAAAACAACGACTGAAATAAAATACTATAATAAATGCAATGTTGTAAAAAAATGTATAGCGTAATTATTTCGGCCTGGTTTTATATAACAAGAGAAAGCGGAATGGTTTGCCATGGGCTGTCAGATGAGATTCAGATTAACATCGGTCTTAGGCAAGGAAGTGCGCTTTCTGTTTGTCGTGCCATTGTGATATAATTGATCAGCATGGATTGATGGACAGACGAACGCACGCACGCACGCACGCACGCACGCACGCACGCAAGGATGTATGTAGGCTTCAGTGGCAACCAAAACCGAGTGCTACAAACAAACATTGGTGTAAAATTGTACCTTCAGAAAGCCGATATATGCATGGTGTTTATATGTGATATGTATATATGATGATATGATAAGTGTTAAAATGTGCGTTTAAAGGTTATTTGCTAACTTGCGAAATACTCGTTCTAGTAAGTGTCAGATGGATATAGTAACCAGACCTGTCTTCATGGTGGATGTTGATCGTACACTCTACCCCCTTTAATGATATGGTCTACGTTATGGATTGGGCAAAACTTACGTTGTATTCACGTCCTCTGTCACGTGTTCCGTTCACTACGGGATCATTGCTCCAGCTGCTCAACCAAACGTTCGTCAATATCTGGCTGAGAACGAAGAATACCAGGCCGCACGCCATGAAGGCAAACGACCCGAGTCCGCCACTATCGATATATCCCCAGATCGTCCGCAACTTTACCTGAAGCAGACAACACTGGCCGTGCGACAACTGCCACAGAAGACGTGTGAGTGTGAGTGTGAATCACAATGTTGAACAAGTTGGGAGAGTAGTTTAACACTGACTGTGCTACTACTGCCACAGAAAAGGTGTGTGAGTGTGAATCACAATGTTGAACAAGTTGGGAGAGTAGTTTAACACTGACTGTGCTACTACTGCCACAGAAAAGGTGTGTGAGTGTGAATCACAATGTTGAACAAGTTGGGAGAGTAGTTTAACACTGACTGTGCTACTACTGCCACAGAAAAGGTGTGTGAGTGTGAATCACAATGTTGAACAAAATGGGAGAATAGTTTAATAAAGATTTTATTTTGAACGCAAAGATTAACGTTTTCTCACTTCTACGCAACCGATAGTTGCCTTCTCCCGAAATGGGATCATGGGATCTTCGTTATATGACAGCATGTTTGCCATATAAACGGCGAGCGGAAGAAGCAAGCTTAAGTAGTTGAGTTCTAAAGAAAATAGAGATCATATATTTAAGTTCAGAAAAATTTAATCAACCAAAAGCGTTTACCCAGACACATCAAATTAAAAAAAAAGTTCAATATATGCAAAGCTTATAATATAATAATTTGAAAGGACCAAAAGTGAAGAAGAAACTACATATATAGTAACTCCCTTGTCTACAGTACTTGAAAGATGCTGTCTACATCATATTAATTTCAGAAATAGTACACAAATATATTAGAACGTAAGTCATAAACATGCACGTCATCATTTGATTTGCTTACAATGACTGCCTAGCAAATGTTTGCTGTAGAATATTTTAAAACATTCGTTAAAATGTCCATCACGTTAGCAGAAATGATATGAATCACGATTTTCTTCTAACCCGTTGAGTAAGTAAACCAATACATAGAGCAAGTAAACCAATCATTGTGGTTAGAAGAACATAATATAGTTTAAAATAGTTTAACATATACAGTTATAACACAAAGTAGGCTGACATACGGCTCCCACAGATGATTCTTCCTCCACGATTAGTGTGTCTTTCCCTTCGAGAGAGTCTTTGGGAAACGGCATTATGTCATCATGTGATCGATGGCGTGTCTCATGCCGAGTTCGTTTCCGTTTACTTTGCAAGAACAAAACAGACAGTGGTAACGTGGTGAACATCCTTATAAATCATGCAAGCATCTAATTATGCTGCAATGCCGAATGATGTGTTGGGTCGATTGCAATGTAGCCATCGAATTACATAACTGACTTAATCGATCGATATAATTGATTTGATCATTATATCGTGATATCCAACAATGCATCATTATATATATTGTATGATACTCCAGGATCAAATGCAGAATAACTTTGTCAAACTCTTCCATGTATACGACTTTATTTATATAAATGGATACACAGCGCCGGCCAGAACGGGAAATTCAGCGTTGTTCCTTTTAAACGGCTGTTCGCGACACCGAGAGTCCCTATAAGTCCTTGTAGCAAAATTCCACGAATTATCCTCATTTACATTACGCATCTCAAACCCACAATTGTCAACAAAAAGGACTTATTACTAAGATGTCATATGATGTAACCGTTGATTTAAATAAACTGTACCGCGGTTTGCCTTTCGAGACAGACATTGCTTCAGTGCCACTACTTTCGGTCGCTGTCGCCGACGAAACAGTTAGTTCTGATTGTGATCCTCCATCTAAAAATAGCAATGTACTCGATATCTGACATGTGGAATGAGTAACAGGTAAAACAACATAAATAAATTAACAGGAATGCATTGTTATTGATTTATAGAAATGAATTTTTTATAGTAGCATACGTGAGATAACGGAAAACTATAGACAAACAGCGAACATAAATATACTATTTTAACATTATTATATATTTCTTATTACAAATCAAGAAGTGGATCAACATATTTCGTCAGGTCAACGCACCTTCTCTGCTCTATCTTGTTCACATATACGTATATAATTATATTTATATGTCTAATAATAATATGTTAATGAATGCAAGCGTGTGCTTGTTTTAGTTTATATGCGTATTCGCGTGCGAGCGTGTGTGTTTGCGTGCGTGCGTGCATGCGTGAGTGCGAACGTGCGTGCGAGCGTTGGTGCGTGTTTAGCGGAGACATAAGTGTACCCGCTTCCACTTTAGCCGTCTCCTCATTTTGGGCCTTCAGCAGTCTGGCAAACGTGTCACTCGTAGTTGAAACCTCTTCGTAGGTCCCGACGTCAACAATCCGACCCTCATGGAGGACGACGATGCGGTCAACCATCGGCAACACTGTGACATTGTGCGTGGCGAGGATCCGTGTCTAAGGTAGAGATAGCACATTCGTCAAGTCATCGAGGGATATGAGAAAGACGGAGATAGATGACAAATGGAGGGAAACCGCTGATGATGGGGATAAATGGGAAATGACAACAACCAAAGCAGTTCAGCAGTGCAACAAGTAGTCGGCCTCAACCTTTTACAAAGGGAATTAAGAGGAACAACAACCATATTGTATTACATTTCTTTTCATATCCAATTACAACAACACGTTGTTAAGTGTATTGGCCTGATACCGCCTCCAACAGCAGACTCCACCAAACGTCAAGACATGAGAACATTCATCATCTTGAAGAGGATGTGGTGAAAACGGCTAGGTATGCCTTCAACATGACATATGACCTACAAGCGAAAACTGCATTGATTTTAAACCCCGAACAGGAGAGAAACGGGGCAGATCAACACAAATGTAGACGAACCATGGAAGATGAACTGACAGATACAGGGTTGAAATTGGGCACAAGAGCCCATGATAGAGGGGACTGACGATACCTGTGCGTGACGTGTGTGCGACATCAGTGCAGAAAGATGATATATTAAGTAATTAAACAATGGTAATGATACCCTCTAATATATCGCGGTATCCCGTCCTGGTGGCTGATCAAAGCACTGTACCCTTCACCTCCTGGCACACCTGTTCATTCCAACAACTACTCGACTTCTCTGGTAAGAATACAGCCACGCTGCAATTACTGCGCAAAGATTATTCGTTCACATATCCATCACTGCCTATAGCCAGGTACTAAACTATATAGCTGAGTGAACTGGAGCAACGTGGAATGAACGAAATTGCCCAAGCTTCTGAACGACAACATGACGAATTGAACTACCTCAATTGAGAGTCTGGCGGTCTAACCAATACGCCACTGCGCACCACAAAACAATGTGCCTGTGACCGGGGCCTACTTTATCCGCGAGCAGGCCGGTTGGGCCGATGACGTGCTGGAAGAGATGCTTGGCGACATGGACGTCGACAGCACTGAGCGACTCGTCGAGGAGATAGACGTCCGTGTCCTGGTAGAGAGCTCGGGCCAGAGTCAACCGCTGTCTCTGTCCACCGCTCAGATTAGTCCCCTAGACACGACAAGTAAACATTGAATGATCGAGTACTGTTTATGTGACATAAATAATATTTATATTGTCGCAATAAGTCCCCCCTCGAATCTCGTCTGGTCTGAGCCTCACAACGTGTCTGTCCGATCGCAGCCTAACGGCCGTCTCTTTAAAATCTGAGCGCAACACGTCAAGTAGGTTGGGGTATGCCAGCATGGCCATTTATGCAGGCGTATCTAAAAAACTAAAGAAACAGATGTGAACAATACGCACAATCATCATGTATCTTAATGCATCGTTCTCCATGTAATGCATTTACTCATATCCAACATCATTCCTTTGTTTACGTACAATAATTATATTTTATATGTAATGTGGGTATGTTTATGCGATATTGGTGTATTGATCATATAAAATATACTAGACATCCAACAATGGATGAAACAGAAACCAGCGCGATGCATCGCATTTGTATATTTCTTACAAAATACGAATAAATATTAATTGTCTGCGTTCGATGAGAGGACATACACTATGCCCGCATTTAATCCAGCCCTGCCATCGTGGTAAATGGCAATACTAACAGATTTTATATTGTCGCTTACTGTTGGCGATAATACAAGATTGCTACCTTCTCGCCGATCTCTGCCATGTCGCCGGCCGGCAATATCTGAAGGTCTGGAAGCATGGCGCAGGCAGACACGATTTTCTGGTACCTTGCTGCGACGTGTACCCGCCCGAACAGGATGTTGCCTCGCAGAGTGACGTTCTGTATCCACGGTTGCTGCGGTACATAGGCCAGTGAGCCCTACAATATGAACACATCATCATTATAATCGTTTTGGAGGAAGGGCAAATAAAATGTTCACGGTACGTGTACATTGGTTTGTGTTTTTACATAACCTTTTTAATTTCACTAATTTCCCGAATTCAGACTCGGGTAGTTTTGGATACGTCAGACAGGGCATCATATGTCTAATCTGTCCATGCTTTGCTTGCACAGAACCAACTCTCTTACCATTTCTTTATTCCTGGAACAGTGGCCTACACATTGTATTTGCCCCCGTCTATTTACTTGACATCATTGGTGTGTCCATTCAAAGATAGGATGTAAGTGGGTCGAGTCATTGCAGGAGCGGAGGAATGATGGCGACGACTGTTTTACGAACAAAAGTAGTTGACTTTGAGTTGATTCGTTGGTGTCATCACACTCTCTTGTTATTGCTGCAAAACGCGAGACTCCCGCGTTACAACACCATCGCAAACGGTAATACAAACTAATATACCTCCACGGCACATCTGCCTGAAAGTCCAGCCATTTCACCCAGTATGGCCGACAGCATTGACGACTTTCCGCTGCCCACGTGACCGACAACTGCCACGAGACTTCCACGTGGTACTTGTAAATCAATTCTGAAATGAACGAGCCAATCGTTGTATCCGTAACTAACATAAAACAAACTCACACACTCGCACGCTATTGTTTGGTCTATGTATCATAGATGGCAGTACATCAGTATACCATAATATTCTGCAATGGTTTAAAGTACTGATGTACTATGTTCTGAAAACTATCTGTCACATGCGTACAATATTGTTCTTGCCCCTTTAGCTTAGTGTCTATCAACCGATACTCTCTGAAAATCGTCTTCAATATAATCAATATATTTTGCTAACTTGAAAGTTTTGTTTTAATCATATATATATATATATATATATATATATATATATATATATATATATATATATATATATATATATATATATATATATATATATATATATATATATATATATATATATATATATATATATATATACACACATACATTAGTTAAGAACGTTTGGTGTGTGTGTGTGTGTGTGTGTCTTGCGCGCTTGCGTGTGTGTGTGTTTGTGTATGTGTATGAGTGTGTATGTATGTGTGTGTTTGTGTATGTGTATGTATGTATGTATGTATGTGTGTGTGTGTGTGTGTGTGTGTGTGTGTGTGTGTGTGTGTGTGTGTGTGTGTGTGTGTGTGTGTGTGTGTGTGTGTGTGTGTGTGTGTGTGTGTGTGTGTGTGTGTGTGTGTGTGTGTGTGTGTGTGTGTGTGTGTGTGTGTGTGAGGACGTGGTCGTCTGACGACACCACGTACGCCGGAAATATCGCCAATGATATCTGGACAAGGAATAGTGTTTAAAATGCGTTATTATTATCATTATTAGTATTATTATTATGGAATCATCACCACCATCACAATCACCACCATCATCACCACCACCACCATAACCATAATTATTATTAATATTATCATCATCATCATAATTAGAACGAGTATTATCATTATTGTTAATAGTTTTATCGTTGATATTATTATTATTACTATTGGTGTTAATGTTTTATTATTGTTATTATTATTATTATTAGTAGTAGTAGTAGTAGTAGCAGTAGTAGTAATAGTTTTACATTTACATTTTTTTTTATTATTATCATTATTATTAGTGATGTTGTTTAGATGTCTGACATACATATAAATACCAATAAATAAATATAAAACTGTATAAGATGTTCAGTATGGTATGTATACAACATGACTAAACAACTGTAGGCCAAGCAAAAGTGAACATTAAAAGGTCCTATCCACATATCAAAATGGTTCTACGTGTTTACATGCATCCTTTATGCCTCCTTGACTTTTGTACATACGAGGTATGGCGACAGGAACCACGTGACTGCTGTAATGACGTTAACGCATGCGATCTTTCGCAGTAGCGTCAGCTCTTTCTTGCGAATTTGTAGTAACTTCTTTTGAAAAAGTGTCTCCCACGCATAGAATTTGAGTACCTACAATGATCAGATAATCATATGTATGTATTGTTACGGAAAATTGCTGGCACCTTGGGATACAACTGTCAATCACGTCTGTAATTCAACAGTTAATTGACGTAAATAAAATGGGCGCTGTTATATGATATCCTTCACAATCTTTAAACAGTGACTAAGATATATTGCTAAGCAGCGCTGCTGGGCATGATATTTCAAATAATTTTTTGAAACAACATTCATTTGTTGTATATGTGTCGTTGTTATGCTGTTTGCGCATGTATGATACTTATATTAAATTGAAACAAGTGTATATTTCGTGCAACAGTGTTACCTTAATTCCATTTAGAATTTCGTTTGTAAGCCGCATCCGTGAATCGTTAATTTTCATCCGTAGAGTCTGTGACAACAAGATAACATGAACAACTATGACAGTCTCGTCAATTTACACATAATGCTGCAGATTCCTAATGCTGCAGTTTCGACTATATAGCAAAGACCGGTTTGCACGAGCGGTTAATTACCAATTAGTCGACCGACACGGTGCCGCGCGAGACCATGAAACTATTGTTGTTGAAACGAATGTTTGTGGAAGCATTGTATCTGATTGAGTACTGGTTGACCCCGATATTGAACTTGCGGCCAACAAGCGACCAATAGCAGGTGTACCCGTCGTGACCTTTATGTAAAACTCAAATCGGGTGTGGCGAGGTTGGGATAAAAAATCGCTCGTGAAAAAGTGCCTAAAATCATACAATAAACGTTATGGCGTGAGACATGTTCTTGTCAGTAGCGCGTAGTAGTGTATTCTTTTGAACGCTCATAAAAACTATAGTAGTGTTTTTAGGGGAGAGTTTTTAACTTACACCTAATAGCGTATTTGGGATCCCACAAGGGGGAGGGGGCAAGTTTAGTCTGCCAATAGTTTTCGTGGTTAGCATGTGCAACAGGTTGGCACGAAAAATCAAACATTTAAGCCGGAGGTGGTCTAAAGAGTAGGGTGTCACAGGACGTGAGAAGTGGGATGTTGTTCCTAAATATTGGTGAGAGGTGGGAGGTGGACACTCAAAATTGGTGGGTAGATGGCCACAGAAACAGGTTGGAGATGGGAGGTTATCCTCCATAACAGGGAAGTTGAAACCACTGCCACACCCCCTTCCTAAATACGCCACTAACTACACCGGTACCTGGTACTGGCCGATCTTGCCTCCGAGGAAGACGGCATTGGTGGGGATGAACACAGAGAGTACGACCAGCCCGGCGAGGGCCGCGGGACTGACGATGTGCCACAGGTAGACCGTGCAGACGACAAGGCAGACCGGCATGTTCCACAACGAGTGGAAGTATATGATCATTTCTTCGACTTTCTGGGAGTCGACCGACACCAGGTTGACCATTTTATCAACGCTGCGCCCGTGTCTCGCCGTGCTAGAGAGCCGCAGAGCCTGAAAAAAGCGCTAGATTTCATAAATAACAATTATAATGAGTCCATGTTTGCGGAAATAATATTACGAGACGAGAGTTTGTGTAAGTTGAAGTATTACTATCGCATATATTATAGATACACTTATTACAGGCTTGTAGTAAGAAACAGTTTTGTTAGCATTTAGTCAGAAGCAAAATTTCAGTGTAAGTTAGTCCCGGACTCCGGAAGGAAAATCAGCGAGCAAAAATAGAGTTTGTTTTCAGTTCGAGAGTAAAGTTAGATTAGGGAATTGCCAAAAAATTTAATATTGATTAGAATAAGTATTACTATTATACATATATTATACATAAACTTGTTATAGACATATATTCAGAAACCGTTTTTGCTAACATTTAGTCAAAGGCAGTATTTTTGAGTAAGTTATTCCAGGACACAAATTCAGGGTAATAATAATAGGGTTTGTACAGTTCATGAATTCAGTCATTAGTTTATTCGCTGGAAAAGATCCTTAAAAACAGCATATCAGTTGAGTATATAGAAAATTAGTATTGACACAAAATGAAAAAAAAAATAAGTATTGAAATATATAAAGACATAGTTTTTGTTAAAAGCAAGAGTATTAGAGTAACTTAGTCCCAGAAACTTGCTCTAGGTACAGATTGACGTATTTATTTTGGTGTGTATATATATATATATATATATATATATATATATATATATATACACCAAAATAAATACGTCAATCTCTACCAAGAGCAAGTTTCTGGGATTATATACGTGTGTATACATATATATATATATATATATATATATATATATATATATATATATATATATATATATATATATATATATATATATATATATATATATATATATATATATATATATATATATATATATATATATATATACACACACACCAAAAATAAATACGTCAATCTGTACTGTATTTATTTTATCTCCCGATCTTCTCATGTCCACATCTTCCCCGCATTGCATCCCAAGCTCTTTTCCTCAGGTCGTTCTTCTGTCCAGTCTCTTTGTTGTTGTTATTCGACGAACCCAGTTGTTCTCAGGACACGCGTTCGCAGGATTTTCCCTTTCAGCTTTTTCGAAATTGTTCTGTCCAACATGACTGCTCTCAAAACATTCGCTCCCGCTTGTGTCCGACGTCGCACTTCTGCAACATACACTTGCAAAATGTACTTTTCAGACTGACTAAGCTATTATTTTCTGCTGTTTTCGACTACCCTAATTAAATATAGCAGATATCCTTCCCTGTTTCCATTTCGTTTGCATTTCACCCACAGTAAGTGGATTATTAAATAGCCTAGCTAGTGAGATACAAAAATGATTAAATAATTATTTTAACAACCTAGGGTGAACAACACGTGGTCCTACTGATTTACATACATTAATATTATCAAGTTTTTTTCTTAACCTATTCAATAGCCAGTTCGTCCATGTTTTATCTTAAATATTGTAAAAAAGCGCTTGAACAAAGTGTTCCAAGACATGTGCCTTTTCTCTATGAGAATCGGTAAGTCTACATTTAGTATCACTTGGATCTATGTTCAGATCTGAAACACCTTCCCGATTTTTTATTTTAGAATTAATATACTTATATACATAGGTTTCGACTTAGCCTGTGTTGCTAGCTTCGTTTCAAATTCCTTCTGTATCATCCTCGTCAAACGCTCCAAATCAGTAACACAAACTTTGAAAAATTAAACGAATTCAGCGTCCTAGGTCTAACTCTGGACACAATTGTATTACCCCAAAAGTTATATAGAATACACTATTCCTACCACATATGAACTAATGAATCATGGCATGGGGTTCTCAAAGTAAAATAATGCACAAAGTATAACAGAAGGTTTTTAGAATACTAACAGCGAGTAGATCCAACTCACATATGGATCAGAAGATTACGGATCAGCTTTTCAAAAGATTAAAGTTATAAAAAAATAACATATTTAGTAAGATTACAAGAACTCAAGTTCTAGTATAGATATAAGCACAATATACTATCATCGTACCTGAAAAATTAGAAGCTGACACCAAATATAAATAGCCACACTCACAACACACCAAGACAACCTGAATTACATACACAATCTATCGAACATTTTAACCAATACACCAGAGAGAGAGAGAGAGAGAGAGAGAGAGAGAGAGAGAGAGAGAGAGAGAGAGAGAGAGAGAGAGAGAGAGAGAGAGAGAGAGAGAGAGAGAGAGAGAGAGAGAGAGAGAGAGAGAGAGAGAGAGAGAGAGAGAGAGAGAGAGAGAGGAGAGAGAGAGAGAGAGAGAGAGAGAGAGAGAGAGAGAGAGAGAGAGAGAGAGACAGAGAGAGAGAGAGAGAGAGAGAGAGAGAGAGAGAATACACTTGTGTAGATTTACAGGCATGCATGCACGCATGACATTTTGTTGTCCTTCTATTTGCACTTATTTAATTTGATTTACTTTTATTTTATTTTGCTTTTCTGTGAAAGATCATAATTTGTTACCATACACTTATGTGATCAAACTCTAGCTTCGAACTCAGTCAATGTATTGATTAGACTATGTAAAAATATTTTAACCGTTTATATGCATGATTTGTTATTGCATTGTTTTTTTTTCTGGTCAGATGATCTTTGTTGTTTTACTCCTCGTCCATTCGAGGCTTGAATCTTACAATGGTCGCCCTCTCACCCTGTGCCATTTACCCTCACGTTTTATCTAGGAGTTTCTTTCCTTCCTCTCTTTCTTTCTTTTTTTTTCTGATGACGTTGGATGCTGATACATTTATATTTGTCACCTGCTTCCATTAGGGTTGGTTGTCGTTTAAACAATTCAAACGTTTTGCGTCTTTCATTAGTACCTTGAGGGGTATGGACTTTTGTTCGTTATCATGTGTATCCACGCCTGTGGGTTTTTACCTAGCCTGATAACTTTTGTTATCTCATATTTTGCGTTTAGGTTCAAGTTGCACACCTCATTACACAACCCTCCAACAAACTAAATGTCTAGCCTCACCCTCTCTTCCTCCAGATTAGTTTCTGGTTCTGGGGCATTGAATGTAGTTACATTTGTTTCTCTATCTATTCTTTCATTGATTTATTTTGATATTTCCTGCACAACATTTTCACTATTTTCGATGGTTTGTAGGCTCCTACTTTCATCATCACTTGGCCTACATGCATGCTTTTCCTGCCATACGATTTCTTATACTTCTTTTCTACTTGACATATTATACTATGTAGTAGATATGTGTTGATTTTCATTCACGAAACATAAAAAAGGCTGTGTGAGACGATATTATGTTGACATACCAAAACAAATTTTAGGTGGTTTGTCGTCTTCTTAGCCCCCGATTGATGGACAGTGTGTCTGCTGGTGTACTTCGAAA
>BSQZ01000034.1:577500-595000 GCA_033239005.1 Lamellibrachia satsuma | reverse complement strand
GTTTTTATATATATATATATATATATATATATATATATATATATATATATATATATATATATATATATATATATATATATATATATATATATATATATATATATATATATATATATGATTTGGAAGATGACATATCTAGCAAAGTTTAAAAAGTTACATTACAACTAAATAATGTCTACGGAGTGGCGCAATTTCGGAAACTCATCATTTGATCTTGTTTGACCTTCGATCCTTCTGCAACTTTTGTTAGCTCCACATCAAACCTCCTTTTGACGGGGAGATATTATGCTTCCAAATGGCGTATCACGTGTTTATGGAAAAACAAATACTCAAAATTGAATGTTAAAACTTTTCAAAAACAAAATCATAATTTGTGGGTGACCTTTTAGATCTTTCCTCCACGCTTTCAGCACCACTTGACAGGTGTACGTCATACAGTGTTATAACGGAGAGGCATTAATCTTTCGAACGATGTATAATATGTGTGGGGGGAGGCCATCTAAACTCTTACTCATAAACACAAAGTATGCATGCTGCCTATGGACAACTGATAACCCCTTTGTTTCATATGGTCACCTTTTCCTCCACAGCTTCAGGCACGCGTGTAACAGCAACAACCATCGAAGCAACTACTGCTCAAATGTTGACATAGATTCGTCATGCCGAGGAACGACGCCTTCGTGCTACACGACGGATCTTAAGAGGCGGTGGGAATACTGCGGCATTCCCAAGTGTCGTATGTATGAAAGTGAAATAAGAAACATCGCTACACGTCACGTGGTTTAACATGTGCTATTTGCAAAGACGCCTACGTGGGGCCAGTACGATTCGGTTACTGTCGTCCGCCCCGGAAACATATGGAGGACTGCACGGTTGGAAACAGTGCATTGTTGTATTCATTCGAACTGTTGCCGCTGTTTGTACGTATTATTGAAAGTTGTGTACCGGAGTAAAGCTATCCCTGAATCCGCTTGCGCTATGTAAACAAACCGAACTAACCACGGATATTGTGCAAGCTTAGAAGTCGAATACTGCGTAGGACTATAGCTCTCCAACGCTTAACTACAACAATGTTTGTGAACATTACATATATTGTCACTGCACTTACATTCATACACATGCATGATCTACATGCGTGCGTGCGTGCATGCATGCAAGCATATATACGCACATACGTATATGCATGCATGCATGCACGCATGCAAACACGAACACACGCATACACACATACACACACTCAGTCAAAAACATATACCTTAAATGCTCCCTTGAGCGGCGGTGTAGATGAATGTATGGTAAAACGACAACTCAATTAGATCTGTCTTAGAATGTCGTTATAGAACGGAGCTAAAAACCTCCAACTCGAGATACGCCGCTAGTGACCACGGCATCAAATTCCGGATTTATAAGAAGTGGATAGATCTCCACTACAACAGCCGAGAACGGGGCCAGTAAGTATGCGTTTAGTTCCCCTTTAACACCTTTACGGTATTCCATGTTGTAGTTAGGTAGCTGTGTGATGTAGACCCATAAGCCGAACAAGTTGTACGGGGCACGATCACCGATCGACCTTTCTTCAATAATCTACATGTCCCTCTCGGAAACGCCACCGTGTCATTTCAGTGGCGTTCTGTGTTGTCCCTCTCGGAAACGCCACCGTGTCATTTCAGTGGCGTTCTGTGTTGTCCCTCTCGGAAACGCCACCGTGTCATTTCAGTGGCGTTCTGTGTTGTCCCTCTCGGAAACGCCACCGTGTCATTTCAGTGGCGTTCTGTGTTGTCCCTCTCGGAAACGCCACCGTGTCATTTCAGTGGCGTTCTGTGTTGTCCTTCTCGGAAACGCCACCGTGTCATTTCAGTGGCGTTCTGTGTTGTCCCTCTCGGAAACGCCACCGTGTCATTTCAGTGGCGTTCTGTGTTGTCCCTCTCGGAAACGCCACCGTGTCATTTCAGTGGCGTTCTGTGTTGTCCTTCCGGAAACGCCACCGTGTCATTCAGTGGCGTTCTGTGTTGCTCCTTCCCGGAAACGCCACCGTGTCATTCAGTGGCGTTCTGTGTTGTCCTCTCGGAAACGCCACCGTGTCATTTCAGTGGCGTTCTGTGTTGTCCTTCTCGGAAACGCCACCGTGTCATTTCAGTGGCGTTCTGTGTTGTCCTTCCGGAAACGCCACCGTGTCATTTCAGTGGCGTTCTGTGTTGTCCTTTCTCGGAAACGCCACCGTGTCATTTCAGTGGCGTTCTGTGTTGTCCCTTCTCGGAAACGCCACCGTGTCATTTCAGTGGCGTTCTGTGTTGTCCCTCTCGGAAACGCCACCGTGTCATTTCAGTGGCGTTCTGTGTTGTCCCTCTCGGAAACGCCACCGTGTCATTTCAGTGGCGTTCTGTGTTGTCCCTCTCGGAAACGCCACCGTGTCATTTCAGTGGCGTTCTGTGTTGTCCTTCTCGGAAACGCCACCGTGTCATTTCAGTGGCGTTCTGTGTTGTCCCTCTCGGAAACGCCACCGTGTCATTTCAGTGGCGTTCTGTGTTGTCCCTCTCGGAAACGCCACCGTGTCATTTCAGTGGCGTTCTGTGTTGTCCTTCTCGGAAACGCCACCGTGTCATTTCAGTGGCGTTCTGTGTTGTCCTTCTCGGAAACGCCACCGTGTCATTTCAGTGGCGTTCTGTGTTGTCCTTCTCGGAAACGCCACCGTGTCATTTCAGTGGCGTTCTGTGTTGTCCTTCTCGGAAACGCCACCGTGTCATTTCAGTGGCGTTCTGTGTTGTCCTTCTCGGAAACGCCACCGTGTCATTTTAGAGGCGTTCTGTGTAAGTAACGTGTATAATTAACATGTATGTGTTGTGTAGAATGATAGTGTATGTTTATTTTTATAGGACCGAAGTGCACACGTTTGATGACATGTGCTTCGATACTCCTCCACGCGTGGAATTGCGAAGTTACGGGGCTATTGCGGATATAGACATCTACCACTGCTCCCAGAATTGGCTGAAATTCGAGTATGTCAAACTGGGAATTGTGGATACCCACAAGGGCTCCAAGGGAAATTGGAACCATACATACAGGGTGCCACCCTATTCGGGGTGGATTGCTTGCCATAGTGTTAAAAAGCTTAGCCCCGACGGTAGAGAACATCTAATTGGTTAAAGGGAATGTACAACGAATTCCATTGGTTAACAGATACGCAACAAGTTGGGTGGTTCGTACTATTAAAATACCCAAATATTCTATCAAAATACTTTATTCGATCTCAAAATGCATCTGAATTAACAATATTCATGTTTTAATGTATATTGCTGAGGTGCTTATATTAGAACATTGTGTGAAACGAGAATTTGACAGACCAAATACATCGTTCGGTAAAAACGTTATATATCACCTTCATTAGTTAGGATTTACTAGTAAGTCTTTAGTGGAAATAAAGCGTGTTTGTATATGTCTTAAAACTTCTATATGTCTTAAATTCATCGCCAAATCTTTTATTTTCAAAATTTGAATACTTTTAACTAATCGAGATGTTAAAAAATTTGAATAAACATAGTATTGCTACGCCAGTTAGCCAAAGGAAATCGGTGTACAATAACGGCTAGAACTAATTTGCTATGCGCGCGATTCGCCTTGCACGCAACTTCTCCGTTGTCGTTATTCCTGCTGTTATTATTTATGTTATTGTTCACGTGCGTCCGCGATATCAACTGCTAACTCGGCAGATATGTTCGACGGTTCTGTTGATGACAATTCAACATGCGTGTGATTAATATGTATTATACTAAGTATGTTGTCGCTACTTGGTTTCACTATTACTTTCAGTGAGGCTGTTATGTGGATAGGGTCCAAGGAAAACGAATATGTTAATAATATATGTCGCATGAGCAGTCGATAAAAACGCCTATTTTTGTTCAAATCATCGAAACAATTGATTTTAGTCGTTATATCTGGTAAGGTTTAAAACAGTGGATATCCAAAATGGTAAATACTGTGCGGGTCAATGTAGATCATGGGCGTGCCGTCCGTCTTCTCGCCGATCACACGACAAAGTTACGAAGTTTCACAAAGGGTGAACTTCGTCTTTTCCATTTTCACTTCAATTAATGCTAGAAACAAACATTAAATAATTTCACAAAAACTACACACAGAAGTTGCACAAATGAACTAGCATGCATTCTGTGGATGCGTCTTGCGTTGTTTTAACCAGTTTCATATTTCACCTTTTGGCATGTAACTGAAGGCAGTTGATTGTATAATTATTGCTTGCACGGAAGAAAAAGGCAACATGATTCCTTACACTACCCAGTCCAGTTTTGAAAATACAATGCCAATGGCAATTACATCTTCGCACCACAAAAAAAAACACGTACAACTGCCGGTTTCACGTAGCGTTCTGTGGACGTTTGACGTAGATCACGTAACCATGGTTGAAACGCGCATAGCCTTGCTAACAGTTGCACGTAACTATTGTTCTGAGTTACGTAATTTACGTCAACCGTCGACATTGGTTCATTCGCCGTAATATCCCAATCCCGTTGGAATTTCAATTAATTTATAATGTACGAACCACGACCATGGGCCATACGGGCACGCCTACAAAATGTCAGCCCCATACACACGAAACTGTCGGAGATACGAGGGAACAGACATAAAAACAGAGTCTTATTTTACTTTATTATATAGAAGCTCGATGCCAGGATTCTATTTTTGTTCCATAGCTTTGTATATTCTCAATAATCGCACAAACATGTACAAAGAAACAATACAGAATACAACTCAACAATACTCTTGCAGTGACACTATTCGCTAGAGGGAGCCACAAAGGGCGTCGTATATAAGATACCGTATAGTGTTATAACACGCGACGAATTTGATGCGCGAACACATCCTGTTTCCGGCAATCATAAATATAGCTCGTCCAGAACACCGCAGGACACAGCTCACAAGTAATGAAGTGGCTGCACGTTTACCGACAATAAGCAGCTCAAAACAATGTTTTTCTGTGGTAGTTCACGAAACACATTTAACTTTTTTGTCTTTCCCTTTACAATAGTTTCATGGTCCAGATTAACGTTTCATGTATATTTTCAGAAAGAATGTGTAAGAAATAGTAGCTTACACCCCTGTAAATAAGCATGTTGGTCATATGATAATAATGACATAGATAATCTAGGAAGAATACAACGAAGAGCGACTACATTGAATCCAAAATTGAGATACCTTATCTATGAATGCCGCCTAATAGAATTGTTGTTTGGTGAACAATCGAATTACCCTTTGTAGTTATTATGTACACTTGTCAGCTACGCTATGCCAACAATTACGTACACTTGTTCACAACGTCACGCCTCTTTTCTATGAGTGTCCGTTACTTAATATGTTACGTAATACAAAGGCAAGCCGTCGCTATATGTCACTATAACTTCGCAATTTCGAGATTTACATTCTATGAAGCTATCAATATATTGACTGGCAGCACCAAGTAACAAGGCATTTATGGATATTTATGTGATATTGTTGTGTATCCTGAAATTTGGTAATCATGTTCGAACTATCAAGTTATCCCGCGAATGATTTGTTAACCAATGCCTTCCTTGTCCACTTGCCAACTGAAAAGTGCAGCTTTGGATGGCAGCCTTCTTAAACTATTGTTAAAAACAAGCTGCGATCATAACATTTGCAAACGTCGGATTGCCAAAGGGGAAATATGTGAGAAAATCAGGGGTCGGTTGTGTTGTGTTGTAAAGAGGTTGCCGAAAAATTAAAATATAACACTGGAAGTAATATTTCAACAGGAGATGGTGCGCTAGAAGAAATTTTACCAATAAAAAAGCATTTATATGTACATTTTGCGTACCATGACAGCTTAACAAGGTTATCTTTATTAGCCTAAACTTCCACATATTGGCTCTAAAACGCACGAAAATCGAAGAATGTCCCGAACCCCCATTTTCGTACTCTGGAGACGGGCTCGCACGCACGCAAGAACGCGCGCGCTTTTGCGCACAACTATCGTATTAAAAAAAAAATGACGTCATCGGCCCGGGTTTGTGACGCAGTTTCACGAGGATATCAGTTGAGTGGCGGTTTCAAATGCGAAGAGAATACTGAAGGAGCCGATACGGATTCGATAGATTCAACTCACATATTTTAGAATACCTCTGGAAATCAACTGAAGCAATGTTCGCCAGCCGCTTCAATATGTTGGTAGTCTGTCTGCTGCTTCCCGCGGTGATCGAGTGTTGTCCAAGGAGGGCTGAACCCATACATAGTAACGTATTTACTTCTTTAATTAAACTAGCCGAGTTGCCCTGCGTTGGACGGGGGAAAGGACAGTCACAGCAAGAGTGCATGAATCCTTTCATTACCCAGTAAAGTGTTGCTAGGACAACTTCTAGCCCCATAAACCATGTACAACTGCCAGTGTTACGAAACGTCTGACCGAATGAATTTAATAAACATATGCGCTCTGGTATTAAGCCGACTGCGCACATTATCTAAATATTACACAGTGCCAATATGAACTAACCTGATTGTGAACATATCGTGTGGTATGACGACGGCTTTATTAAATCTGTTTTAGAATGCAAGTATTCCGTGGAGGTTAAAACTGCCAACGAGAAATACGCAGGAACTGACAACGTAATAAAGATAGAGATTTTCGCCAAAAAGGGTCAGTCTAGTACGGCATACCAGTGGATAACGCTGGACAACAAGGGCAAGGACGACAACGAACGAAACCAGTAAATATGTGTTTGTTTCCTCCTATGAAAAGTATATTATTTAAGAAAACGGAAAAAAACAAATGCAAATAAGGGGCAATCCACAAAGTAGGTCACGCTCAGCTTGTATGGGGATAAGCTTTACAAAGGCGTTACAGTTTTGCTCGTCTAGGTGTCGATATCAGACCGATAGCTTTGATTGCTACGCCTATTTTGGGGGTATGTATCAACTGAATTAGAAAGACGGACGCTCCAAGACATTAGTGAAGCGTGCAATGGCGCAAGAAAAGTCTTCAAACTTGGTGAACAAAAGGTGTATGCATAATACGTGCGGGAGGAGGGGTTGTTGTCTGACAATGAACGTAGTTTTAGCAGGGGTGTACAGACCAGCGTTACGAAGCGTGACAAGGAGGTGGGCAAGTTTCACAAAAGTAAACAATGGCGTGACGTACTTTATGGATAGCCTCTAACGCATCAGCTGTGCAAGTAGTGGTCAAAATCTACGTGTTCACGCCCATTCCATACCCGATGTGGTCCCGATACAACCGGTGCAACTGCATCTATCAGATGCATCTGTATCGTAACGTGTTGTGGTCTAGATGTCATACAAAAGTATGCGTGATAAGTAGTACTGCATCAGTCAGATTCGAATTCTAGACCCGCCGTGTACCTTAAATCCTAGGTGTGAACATCACGTCAACGTTCAACGACACGGTAATATAATATTACATGTTCTACCTGCGACACTTGTAGATATTATATTTTGTAGTCATTTTATGACGTACGTATTGGTAAAACATCTTGATTCTAGAACAAAAACTACAGATTCTAGAATAACGTTCCCGTGTCAATTGAACCGTCTATGCCCCCACCGATAGCTCACAGCATATTATAATCTTGGCACAATATGCCACACACGAACACCACCGGGCCCAACGACCCGCTAAGCTTCCACAACATAGTAACACATTTGCACAAAGTCCTTCAGACTGGACAGTAATCTAAAGATCGCCATACACATACCGACGTTTAGTAGCCAACGTATTGTTTCTAGGAACACATCAGCCCTACCCGACCGAATCTGGCTAACAATCGTCTGGGTCGGACCAAAAACGGCTGGTCTGCTTGGTGTGTGGATGAGATCCCTAGCTCCCAATTACCGATTCCCGATTAAAAAATCGAATCGGGAGTCGGGGGTTGAACCAACGGGTGGGGGGGCGGCCCAACTGTCGATCGAGAGGTTCGATTCCACCTCCGCCGTTTCGAAGCTTGGGCAATTTCGTTCACCCCACTTTGCCTGTGTCTTTCGGAAGAGACACTAAAAACCGTTGATCTTTTCTGCCATGTGTCTTTGCCAGGGGAAGTAAAAGATCCAAAGCAGGGAAATGGAAAAAAACCTGTCGTGGACACACTAACTCTATAGAAAGAAAAATCCACCAATACTGTGTTAGCCCTAGACAGGGCTGGAGTTAAATGCCACAAGAAACTGTTGTTGGATTGGGTTGATGTAGACCTCCTGATACAGACCAACTAGGAGTTATGGATCACGGAGCCAATGGAAGGAGGAGATCGCCATTTTAGTTGTTGTACCAGATTACTCGCTGCAAGGCAAAGTTCGCACTTTTTTCGATATAATCAAAACAGTGCGGGTCGGTCTGGTTGGTGTGTAACCCCCTGTTCGATGTATCACGAATTATATGGGGCGGGAAGGGGCGAGCACCCGACTACCTCCAATTTCTTCGAACTGCCGACGGTTGTTTAATCGACCCGATGTGTGCCTAGCATAATCAGTCAACAAATTGATATCAACTAAACGTCGATCTACCTAAAATGTGACCGACTGTTGAACAAACACATAGTGACTGATTCGCGAGTTGGCGATTATAATTGACTAGGCTGTCCAACCGTACCAAAACATCGATATTCTGCAGCTCATATGTTTTTTTTTCGTTTATGATATATTATTGGGTTAGTGTAACATAATTTCTTACAAAACGTACCTAATTAGATTATATTTGAATAGTTGGCCCTCGAAAGCTTTGTTCCACTACTATATACGTCTCCAAGTCACAAACAATTATTTGTAGGGTCTGTACGGACAGTCAACTGATGGTGTGGCCGACTCTGATTGGCTGTCGACCGAAAAGTGTCACCAACTGTCGGTGAATATCTAGCAGTGCCAGGTGTCCAGCGACTGGTTGGCGACTGTCGGTGGAGAACATACACATAACGATTTAACGACTATATATGAGTCGCCAACATGTTGGCAACTGAAGAATAGGTATGTGTCTGCCAGGCTTTATTATATAAAGCCCGCCAAACACATATCGATTCTTCAGTTGTCAACATGTTGGCGACTACATTTTGAGTCGTTATGTGTATGTTCTACACAGACAGTTGGTAGCACATTTGCCAGTCTCCGACCAGTCGGTGGACTGGCACTGCTGCATATTCATCGACAGTTGGTGACTGTCTTCGGCCGACAGCCAATCAGTGTCGACATCACGGTTCATGTGACTGTCCGTACAACGGCAATAACGACTCTTGGACACTTGATATAGCTTATCAATGGTTCTTGTGGAATTTCACAACAACTTCGTCTATCAGACCCTCCAAATCAAGGATTGTGGATTGGAGATGCAACGAAAGGGTGAACGTTTTTTCCCATTACAAAAGGTATAACATTATGTAAATAATTTGTTTAAATGTTAAATTTTCGATCTGAACATTGTCTATGTGTGTATAGTAGTTCAACATATATCTCTTCCGCAAACGAGTCGCCTGTGTTCCAGTTAGGTACATTTTCTAAAAAAATATGTTGCGATAACACACAAATATATCATAAAACGAAAGAAAAACATGCGAACTGCGTACGTTTGGTGCGCTTCGGTCGCATTGTTAATTATAGAACTCGCGAATTAGTCAGTACATACTTGTCTGTTCAACAGTCAGTCACGTTTTCGGTCTTTCAGTTTCTGATGTGTATAGGATATGTGTGTCGATAACTTACGTTTGGCACATGATAAATATTTGTTCCTGCGTGGTCAAATTGTTGGGTGTAAATGACACATCAAGGGTTATCCTTAGACGATATGGGACTATTTTTTGTGTAAAGATACCATCGTTACATTAATTAGTTACCATTAACCGATGGACGTGGTTATATTAAGCCCAGCTATTTTATCACAGCGAGAATTTGTAGTGTTTCCGTCGCAGCCATTTTGATTTTACGAAACGGATAATTATGTTAACTGCGATTCGGATTCCAACTAGTTTATGTCAACTAATTTACCTGTGCGGAATGCCAATGTCTGCTTCTCTTTCATAGAATTGACGTGCACACGTTTTACGATAAGTGCTACGCAGTTCCCCCGTGCCTGCGAGTGCGAAGTTACGGCGATCATTACTACGGAGAGTACCTATGTGCCTCCCATGACCACTGGAAATGCGAATATATCACGCTGAAAATTGTTGAAACATACGAGGGTTTCAAAGCCGATTGGGTATTTAAGTATCCGTTCAACGAATGGGTAAATTGCGAGTATTATACTCTATGCTCCGGACTATAAGTTGCCCGTGCACGAGATTGGCTTTCGTTGTTGTTATTCCAGTTTTTATTGATACTGTTACTATTGCCACTGTTATTACTGCTACTTTTACTATTGCCACTGTTATTACTGCTACTGTTAGTATTGCTACTGTTATTATTCCCGTGCGTCGGTGACATCGTCTGTGATGCCAGCTCGAGAGAGATGTGTGGCATTTTGATGCATGGCAACACGACGTGCATGTATCAATCTAACTTAGAAAACTGTTGCCGATACATGGTTTCTGTATTTCCTTCACCGAGGCAATTATGTAGATTGGGTCAAGAGGAAACGAATCTGGCCACTGACAGACCACATATATGCGTCAGTGACATACCACAGCTTTACAGCTTAGTGTTGTTTTGTTCATACTACATGCGTTCTCCAATAAACATATGTCTTAAGAGTAAACCTTGTCGGAGTATATAGAAATTGCCTGCTTATCTTATTGTTACAAACACCCCTCGGTCGGGTCGTCGGTTTTTGTTTTCGAAATTCAACCCACTATTATCCTTTGTCGTTATTATTTAACAAGATTTAACAAGATTTAACAAGATTTAACAAGATTAAACAAGATTTAACAAGATTGCCATCCCAAACAATAAGTTCCAGATGGCAAGTGGACCAGGAAGCCATTGGCTTATCGAGAGTCCAACAATTTTCTCACCTCTGTGTAGCCCGCTCTTATCAGATATCTGGCAATTCTATGTTTAAACATATTCACACTACTAGTAATTGTTTAACAAGATTTAACAAGATTGCCATCTCGAACAACAAGTTCCAGATGGCAGTGGACACGGAAGCCATTGGCTTATCGAGAGTCCAACAATGTTCTCATTTATGTGTAGCCCGCCCATATCAAATATCTGTCAATTCTATTTTAAACATATTCACACTACTAGCATTAACACAATCATTTGGCAGTTTGTTATATTCATTTATCACCCTCTGTGAGAAAGAGTACTTTTTCGTGTCCCACCTACACTGCTCCTTAACTAATGCTGCTTTGTGTCCTCTGGTTCTACTGCCTTCTTTAAGTTTGAAGAACATATTCCTATCAATATCCTCATAACCGTTCACTATTTTAAACACTTCTATTTGGTCTCCTCTTAGTCTCCTGGTCTCTATTGTTGTCAAACCACATTGTAATAAGCGACTTTCGTAACTAAGGTCTCTCAATTCTGGAATCATTTTAGTTGCTCTTCTTTGTATTCTTTCTAGCTTGTCTATGTCCTTTTTACGATACGGCCTCCATGCTTGAATACAATATTCCAAATGTGGTCTAACTATTGGTTTGTACAGGGGTACAATTAGCTGTTTCTCTTTATACATGATGGCTCTCCTAATTAGCCTTAGAATTTGATTTCCTTTCGAAGCAGCAATCCCACATTGCTCTGAAACTTTCATGTCAGCACTATATGTTACTCATAAGTCCTTTTCTTGTGTGATTCTACCTAGTACAGCATCCCCCATTTTATATTCTTCGTCCATGTTTCCATGTCCTATGGGTATACATTTACACTTCCCAAAATTTAATAACATTTGCCATTTTTCTGAACATTTAACTAATTTATCTAGATCATCTTGGAACGTTTGTTTATCTGTATCATTTGTAACCTTTCAGAATACTATTATGTCATCTGTCAATTTTAGTACTATGCTAGATATGTCATCTTCCAAATCATTTATATATATTAAAAACAGTATAGGGCCTAATACTGATCCCTGTGGTACCCCACTCAAAACCGATTTCCAGTTTGAAATCTCACCGTCTACTATTACTCTCTGTCTTCTGTGTGTAAGCCACTTTTCTCTCCAGTTGATTACATCATTACCTATACCAAGTTCATTTAGTTTAAGTAAACATTTTTGATGTGGCACTTTATCCAAAGCTTTCTAAAAATCTAAGTAGACAACATCCACTGGTGACCCGCGTTTCTTTCTAGACCGTTTTCCTTGTTTTTTCATGGGAACAAATTTAACGATGATACTCTCAATTTTATATTTTAGAATATTCCAACATTCAATTGCGGTCTTATTCATCAACATATTATTCCAATCTAGATTAGTAAAGTATTTTCTCATATCTTTATAGTTACCTTTGTGGAAGTTTCTCCTATACGTTTTTTTAATTTTACTTTCTGATTTTACATTGATGTCAAAATGTATCTGAATGTGGTCACTGTTACCCAATGGTTCATATATTTTTACATTGTCCACTAATTCTTTTTGTGATGATAAAACTATATCTAATACATTTTCTCCCCTGGTTGGTTACAGCACGTGCTGAGTAAGGAAGCTATCCTGAATTAAAAATAGAAATTGTTGGTCCTCTGTGTCCATGGTTAAAATCTTCCATTATGATACATACCCCTTTACTAACTTCCTTTATAGCATTTTGTACTTTTGTGTTATCCTCTTCGTTTATGTTTGGACTTCGGTAAACTAATCCAATAGTTAATTTTTAATTTCCTTTAATTTCCTATTTCCTATTTTGCACCAAACAGCTTCATTGTAATCTGCTTTCCTTTCTAATTTTATTTCATGAGCCTGAATAGATTCTTTAACATATAAAATAAATCTCCCTCCCCTTCTTCCTATTCGATCTCTCCTAAACATTACATATCCTGGCAATCCTAATTCAGCATCTGTTATGTCTGTGTTGGCGCATGATTCGGTAATACCAATTATGTGAGGGTCAATATCTTCTACCATAATGTTTAATTAGTTTTTCGTATTTACTATACTCCTAGCATTTAAACACACGCATATATAACCTGCTTCAGACATGTTTTTCGGACATTTTGTTATTGGTTTATCTGTACTAGGGGCCTCTTGCCCTGCTTGAGGCATCTCTAAGTAACCCCCTCCCCCTGCGCTTCTAGTTCAAATAATGTTTACTACCAAAAGTATTACTTATGCTACCCATACCACTGTCTGCTGCTGCTGTGAGTCCATCCGCAAATACTTCTGCCCCCTTTCCACTTTGATGAAGCCCGTCTTTCATGTACAAATCAGCCCTTCCAACAAAACTTCCCCACAAATCCACAAAACCAACTTCCTCTTCCCTATATAGCTTCTCGACTAGCATGTTAATTGCCACCCCCGGCAATTTCGATATCTATGACCCCTCCTTCCTATTACTGGTAAAATCCCTGACAGTATTACCTGTTCAACCCGCGTCTGCTTTAGTGACCACATTCCTGTATTTCCTAACTATGGCAGTTGTACCCTCCTTTTCTAGGTTATTTGTCCCTACTTGTACTAAAACAGATCCACCCTTGCCCGAACCCGCGATGTTTTCTACCCTCTCAGTTATCGCCTCTATTTCGAACTCTGCACATACACATAATACTCCAATTTTTCTTTCAGTTATTGTGACTACTTCCTTTATGATGCCCGGTATGAACTCTTGGAACAACATATTTTCAGTAATCACATCATCAATATTGTAATATAAAATGTTTATGATAACAATCATATTTGTTTTACGATTGACTCATTGTGAACGTTCAAGCAGAACCACTGCGGTCTAAAATTTTATATTAACATAATTGATATGTTTATATACAGTGTTTGCATTAACTTTTTATTGTGTGCTTCTAGCATACAATATATGATGTCCATTATTTTGACGTACACCAAAGCATACATCGCGTGACCACATGGGCTCGTACAAACACCAATGCACACATAGAAGCTACGCGTATACATAAGGCACTGGCATTGCTTCTGAACATTATACAAAACACAGCATCCAAACTTTCAAAATGTGTACAACAGGCTTGGTTTCAAATGCAAATGCATTTGCATTTCAAAATGTCGCATTTGCATTTCAAAATGTCGCATTTGTATTTGCATTTAAATGCAGTGTCGTCGCCTGCTCCGCATTTGCAGTTGCATTTGATTCAAAACATTTGCATTTGAATCAAAAACATTTGCATTTGTATTTGATTAAAACATTTGTATTTGCCCTTGATTGAAAACATTTACACTTGAATCAAAACATTTGATGCATTTATTGCAAATTTCTCACTTTTGCTGCAAGTTGTCAGCCCCAAATGTTTACTTTATAGAGATCTACAGAAGCCATAGCTACCAGTCAACTTATCTCCCTAACAATTGACATGGTATTGTAGAAGGCCCTTCAATTCATGCCTGTCAGAATGACCAGTCCACCCCAGTTGGTAGTGTTTGTGTGCTCATCTATGCTAAGCTTATCTGTGAAATGCAATCAGTGAAGTTCATGCAGCCTTTTGAAATCCATGGCCACAGTTATCATACACATTTAGGTATTCACAATCTACCTCAGTTTAAAACAAAACTTATCATGTAATCGTCTTAACAATGATGCGTTACTTTTAATAATTTGGATTGCTTTGCTTGGATTATTTTCACGCAACAATGTATCATTCCCAAGCAGACAGTAACATTAATACTATACCACACGACTCCATACACTTAACACAGTTTTGTCAATAAATTACATTATGATGTTAACCAGTGTTTGTATTTCATTTCAGTAATTCTGTCACTATTCTATTTCTTCCCACCAACCGCTAAGTTTCTGCTACAGACAGTAAAGCCCAAGTATTTGTTACTAAGCAAATAGGCCAGACCATTCAGGTCTTATCTCATTGTCTTTCTGAATGGACAATATTTATTTACAGAGATTAAGCAAGCAAGGGCAGCTGCCAGCTCATTCCCTTTGTGGGGAGAAGTAGCTACACTTGAACAAATCCATCGTTTATCCAAGGCTAGTGTTCAACCCAAAAGTTTCCCTAATTAAATATGTAAACTCTAGAGCTCTTACATCTACTTTGAGTTTAATATCTTTTATTGATTCATGAAGCCTTATTTAGTAATAAATCATATGTTTTGTGTAACTATATTTAGTAAAGTTGATGCAAACTGGGATGCACTTCATTGCATTTTTCAGTCATAAAAAATACTTGCATTTGTATTTGAACCATCTCAAACACTTGTATTTGCTTTTGCTTTTGAGACACTTTTGTATTTGAGACACTTGTGTTTGCATTTGCATAATTTCAAACACTTGCATTTTTAGCAATTCAACCACTTGCTTTTGCACTTGCATTTCCGTTTGAATAATTTCAAACATTTGCATTTGCGTTTAAATGCACTGACTCGCCTTTGAACCCAAACCTGGTGTACATGTTAGCCAGGGTTGTAAAAGTTTTCTCCGTCATATATGATGTTAATAGCACTAGTATTACTCAAACAAAGTATACGGTTGAAAGAATTAATCAAGGAATAATTTTATTTATTGAATAACTTTATTGATTAGCTTGCAGTAGCGAATTGGCAAAATCAAAGATACAGACTGCACATGTGTTATATCAATTACACTTAACAAAGTAAAATACATAACATTTTACGCGTTCATCCTATAATATACAGATTATTCGTATTGAAAAAAACAACACAAAGCCGAAACAATAACGTACATTTGCAAAATATTGCATTGGTAACGTTGATTTGTCGTAAGCGACGATTCATTGAGCAGCATGTGTCATGTATGTCATGGAAGGTTCGGGACGAACGAGAGGTGATCTAGTGGACCACTCAGATGTCGTTGGTATGGTGTTTATTACTGAAATAAAACACATCAGACAGGTTTAACAGCAAGTATACGTGTTTGTGTTACACACACACACACACACACACACACACACACACACACACACACACACACACACACACACACACACACACACACACACACACACACACACACACACACACACACACACACACACACACACACACACACACACACACACACACACACACACACACACACACACACACACACACACAAACACACACACACACACACACACACACACTTATCTTAGTTCAGTCTGCGGTGGTAATTAGGTATGGCGTCAACACAACATCACTTCTGCTAATATGTAAGAATATTATCACAACATAAGAGTTTGACGTTAATCGCTTACTGAAGCAATATGGGAGAAACGAGTAAAGTCGGGTGTGACGTCGTACCAAATGTGGAAGCTGTTGCCATCTTGGCCGATTTCGGATACGGTCATTTCATTTTATTATGTTTACAAAATAAATCAGATTTATCAACATTGACCACATAGGTCGAACAGTATTGTTGGCCGTCAGCATTGTTGTATACCTACATAATAGGAAGGTCGTGTTTTCAGTAGCAGCTGCACGTCTTAATATTACAATGCTCGCACCATTGGTCAGTCCGCGCGCAGTAGTACAAGCCGCAATTTTGAGAGAAACACCTGAATGATTCACCAAGACTGAACAAGGGCGACGGATGATTCAGCAGTTAGGATTTTAGGTACAAGAGAATATTTGTAGATGGTATATATATATATATATATATATATATATATATATATATATATATATATATATATATATATATATACATATATATATATATATATATATATATATATATATATATATACATATATATATATATATATATATATATATATATATATATATATATATATATATATATATATATATATATATATATATATATACCATGTGATATATATATATATATATATATATATATATATATATATATATATATATATATATATATATATATATATATATATATATATATATATATATATATATATACTTATATATAATGTAACTGTCCCTGCATTTTAGGATGTAACATCAATGAACGATAAGCAGAAGAAGAGTGTGTGCACGAAAATAAAAAATATAATCACTTTAATTCCACTCGGTGATTTCATCAGCCTTTGTTTAATTGTTGTTTCCATTTTTCTATCGTATGTTGTCACGGATACTGGTAATAACCTCTTGGTTCACTGGGAATATAGTTACTATACTTTAAGAATAATACAGCCTTAAATTTGGACTTTTCCGACATTTTACGAATTTAAAAACTCAAAATGAATATTTGGAACAAGTTCTGTGATAACCATTTTTGCAAGTTGTGTGTTTTCCTTTATTAGGTAAACAACATATTAAAATATCAGAGTTTAGTTTATGATATAGCAATAGAAAATTACTGTCTTGCCTAATCTCGTTTTCATCCCAAATAGGCCAATAATGTCCATACACATGTTCAAATATAATGAATTATCGCACAGCAACAAATAGCAAAGGTTCCTACATTGTTGATATGAACATTGGAAATGGTCGCATAATTGTCCT
>BSQZ01000034.1:537500-572500 GCA_033239005.1 Lamellibrachia satsuma | reverse complement strand
TTATTGAAGATGAATTAAATGTTCTTATTATTCTTGCTTGTTTTAATGGTGATCGTTGGATAGAGCGTGGTTGAAAACCCTGCCATATACCCCAACATTTGCCCAATACTTGTCACACGTATAGCACAAATGGTTCAGAAGTTACAGCTAAGTAACAGCTTGTTGCCGAAGTCTACGACACTATATTGAATTCTGCAGCAAGAAAGAAGGTATTTCCATGGGGATTTTAAGTAGGTCATTCTATGCCCTTAGATATATGGCACAACAATCAGCTTTTTATTACTGAACCTTTAATCGAAAATTTATATTATTGAAATAGACAGATGTGAATCACACCACACTCCTTTCTTTAGAGCAAAAGGTGCCCAAAACGTAGTTTGTATCATAAAATATAAATTATGGTATACATTACTCGCAATAGCACGCTATTCTAACACTAACTTTAGAAACAGATTTTAACCAATTAGTGGGCAGATCAGTTAGTGGACTTACCACGTTTCTGCCTTTGGTCATGGCGGCGATTTGTATTTTAACCTTAACAGTCTTACTAGCTTCGTTCTATATCAACATCATTGGCTTTCTGTGTACACAATTATAATTATTTTGTAAAATATAATAAAAAAACGTATGTCGGCTAAATTCAAACGGTTCTTCTAAGGACAATATACTAGCTGCAACATAACAACCAGTATGCTTTCCTGATATATCTCTCGACATGTATATCTCAATCAAGCTGGAAATCTTCCAGCAAAGCCAACGCAAAATGCGTTTAACTATCAATAACATATTCGGATATGGACAATGAACCACCTGTCTTCCATTTGGTTTATATTCATAACTGGACTAGTCTCATTCAGCACTAATATTGAAGAGCTCCAACCGTGAAAGCTTCCATCAAATATCCTTGGGTATCTGAGGCAGGAAGACAGGTAGATTGATTTTAAAAATAGATATAGTTGGACTCGGTCGCTTTACTAATTTGCCGTCCATAATTCTATACTTAAAATAGCATTGTTATGTGCTGATACAATTAAACTAAATTACAACAAAGATGTATTATGTATGTGCTATGTCATATATAAATAATTCAGGCGTGGAAATATATATTTGAGTTTATATTCGTTCTAGCTTTGTCCGCCAGGACCCTAGCGATTGTACCATTCAGCGCGATTTCTGTTACTATTGATTCGATAGTGACCTTTTTCGTTGTTCCTCCAAATATCTTTACAGGATCGGCTTTACCAATATGGCTACATGATGGCAGCACTAGGTCATTTGTTTGCGTAAGGTGTACTCTGATATATTGTCTGTATCTTCTTCACACGTAGACCTCCGGTACTACATGCCGGCAATTACAATTTAACAAGATTTAGCAAGAGTGCCATCCAAGGCATTCACATAGGTATGTGAATAACGAAGCCATTGATTTATTGAGCCAATATTGGTTCCCGCACCACGATTGCAGTATATTTATTTAGAAAAAAAGTAGTATGGTATAATCTCAAACAAGAAGTAATACCACAACTATGACGGATGTATCTACATCGTAGTACGCGACAATAAAACATGGAGCAGGGAGCCCTGCCACTAGTTTGTTGAAGACCTCGATCCTTCGCGTTGTATTTACAAACAACTGTTAGAAAGTTTATATTACAATGGCGGCAAAGTCCTTCTATGTTGTTTACTGGATCTTCTGGGTTAAATGTACTGCTTCATCTATATGTACTCTCAGGGTTTACTTTTTGTAATGCTGATATGTCCACCCGTCTTATTTCACGTTCAGTTTAGTGATACTATTGCATCGGATGTATTGCGTTACATTAATTATTATCTTAACACTTTCGGGTTCCGATTCATGCTGTGTGAGTGTCATAACCGTTTACCGCGTAGAATCATTCACTCGCCACTGTTATCCAATACACGAAGTAAACACTAACCGCAGTTGGAAAGCTGCATAAATAATGGTGTACGGATGACGTAACTGGTTTTTCCACCGACTGTCCCACGTTACCCGATACAGGAAAGTTGACACAAGGTGAAGTTGGAATACTGTAGATAAATGCCGTGGAGTGTGGACGATATGACATTGCATGTAAACGACACGATACGGAGTGCAGTGCGGTATATAAAGGTACCCTCTTATATACTATTACTACATTATGAAAAGTAGTTCAGCGTACTTTTGGTGGGAGTTAAACTATTTGCAGAATGCTTGCATGGACGTGATACGTATTTCAGTATATTTGCTGTACCAGTTGGTTATCGCTGTAGTATTACGTTCACATATCTGAAATGTTCGTTGCTGGCATTTTTATCATATGTAGCAATGTTCCTTTGTCAATAATGTTCGTTAGCGAGCGATGAGATTATCTCATTTTCTCGGCCAGCTCAACACTATATTAATTTTAAACTGGCATATCTAAGTACATGCACCGTGTTCCGGAAAGTATGTCTGGTTGTCTCTCTGGTTGTCTCTACAATGACGCCGTGTTGTACCGCAGTAGACGTGTCTCATGCATGTACATACACACGATAATATTCCTACATTGCAGGTGAAATTTATCTTGATTCTGCTGAAGAGATGGCACATTTACAGGCTTTGTTGGTACTCTGCCTGCTTGTGATTGTTCTGGCATTTGAGGTAATGCATCATTTACGAATTCGAATTACCTCATTTATGTTCGAAGCGTTGACAATATGGATAAAGTCGCACAGTCCTATTGCCCAAATTAATAAACTACAGCTTAATAAATTATTGGGCTTGCATTCTTCAATGGCCGGATACACAGACATACAAATTAATCGGTTTTGCCCAAGTAACTGCCGAGGTAAATTGTAAAGAGTTTCATCGTGTCTGATGCAGGCGATGCTGGCGATGCTGGCGGGTTAAATAATCAACATTAATCATAACACGATCAAGAACACCTGCACACATGAACACTGATTATATTGTTAAATGAAGTTTGACATGTTTATATATATATATATATGATGGTCAACTCAATCAACCCGACATGCATATGCAATATGCAATGGACAACAAAGCTGCAGACGATGATTGATTATGGCAAATGTAAGAGTAAAACACATGTAATTTATTTTTCAGGTTAACGACGCAGCCCGACTGATTCGACGCGCATTTGTCGCTGTATGGTACGTGCTGTTGTTGAAACTTCCCTGATTAGTCTAGCTGGTTTTGATTTAGATAACTGTGTAATGAGTAATTTAGACATAGCAAGTCTTTCACGAATCAATCTCGGTCAAACATGCCAAAATAATATACATAGTCATGATGATGACAGTAGCAATGATAGCGATGGTGGTGATGAGATGATGATGATTATATGATGATGCTGATATATATATATATATATATATATATATATATATATATATATATATATATATATATATATATATATATATATATATATATATATGTATATATATATATATATATATATATATATATATATATATATATATATATATATATATATATATATATATATATATGTATATATATATATATATATATATATATATATATATATATATATATATATATATATATATATATATATATATATATATATATATATATATATATATATATATATATATATATATATATATATATATATATATATATATATATATATATACACACCACACATACACACATATATATATATATATATATATATATATATATATATATATATATATATATATATATATATATATATATATATATATATATATATATATATATATATATATATATATATATATATATATATATATATATATATATATATATATATATATATATATATATATATATATATATATATATATTGTATATTTCCTTCAATTATGTCGATTGCTATTTTGATAATTACTTACTTTGAGAATTATATGTATGTATATATATATATATATATATATATATATATATATATATATATATATATATATATATATATATATATATATATATACATATAATTCTCAAAGTAACAATCGACGTAAATGAAGGAAATGTACACAATATTAGTCACTAATATGTTGATGAAAATAAGCTCTACGCAATTAACACATTGTTCTCATTGAAACCAGTTTATGAAAGTTCGCACACCTGTTGTTTTAGGTGCTGCGATACGTATTGTGGAGGGGGCCAACTCTGCCAGAATTGCATGTGTGTCTACTACGCGTGATACGCCTCACGTCAATTGAAGGTACGAATCAGCGACCGCAAAATACGTGCACTGCAGGAACCAGAAATATGTTTTGATACAAACCAAGAGAGAATAACCTACGCTATTTGTATCAATAGTAAATAGACTGTGCAGATCGGATATGAGAAAATACCCACTTTCAATAAGACCATTAACTGAGTAGAATACATTATTTATTGACTGTGTGATTGTCAGCTGCATCAGTATATTTAAAAACATAACTAACATTTATCATGTGTTGACTGTCTATAGGCCAATGGTTACCGTGTCTACCTGTAATCTGAAGCTTGTAATTATGATACATGTTATTCTTTGTCTATGTATTGTTTAATTGAATTGTTTGAATTACGTTTTTTTTAGAAATCGCTACCTGGCCGAATACGATGTGACGTTTACGCTACAAGACTTGCACTATCCACTACTGCTAAACACCTGCATCGACGCTGCTGGTCATATACAGTCTTATTAACACAAACATAAGGTTCGTCTGATGGTAGGGTTTTGCTAAACGCTGGCTGTTTCTTCATCTGTTAAACAACACTATTTGGTATTTATACAATAATATTGCTCTGTCTGACTTTTCTTCCAGAGAACCGAATTTGCTCTCAATCTATGATGTCCTGTATATTTCGTTTGTGTGTGTAAGAGGAACTTGTTGTTCCCGTAATAGGGTGTGTTTCATCAACATGCATTCGACATTAAAATGTCATTATATGTTGCTTTTACTGTACTGTCACTGAATAAAATGTCCTGAAGCGAACGGAGCATATTTTCTTTGTTCCGCCAAGTGCATGATTGTAATGGTGCGAAAACATCGATCTGTTTTGTCAGATTCGTTAACAACGACATGGTCGGGGTTTAAATCAGTTGTTGACCAAAAAAATAGTCTCACACTCAATGGATCAATCACGCAATACACTGTTTTTGTCTCTGGCAATTGGGGCCTCTAAATTGGCAGATATTGATCCTCATGTAACAGGCATCACATAATCATTGGCAAATAAAGATATAGTAGATGCTGAGTTAGCACTGACAGGCTATGTAATGTTTAGGAAGGATAGACGAGAAAGAAGGGGAGGTGGAATAATGTTATATATTAAATAATCTATCTAAGAATATGAAATAACACTGAAAAGTGAAGCAGATTGTGAGGAAGCAATTTGGTGTAACATAGTTACCAGGAACACAACATTAACAACGGAGTAGTTTATCCTAGCCTACAACAGGACAAGAGGTAAAATTGCAAAAGGCGATAAGGGAGGTGAACAAGGGGGAATGTGTTATAATGGGTGATTTTAAACCAAGGCCATATACAATGGGAATCATTAGAGAGTGCTGGAGGTGACGACCATCAGTTTCTGCTGTTAACACAGGATTGTTTCCTTACTCAACATGTCTTGGAACCAACCAGACGTGGGAATGTGTTAGATTTAATGTTTTCTTCTCAAACTTAATCAGTTGACAATGATAAAGTACACGAACCTTTGGGTTCAAGTGACCATAACCAAATCCATTTTAATATAAAAGTAAAAACAGGGAATACATATAAATAACAATGGAGGAGGAACTTCAACAAAGGCAAATGTAAAGAGACGAGAACATATCTAGCAAATATAGATTGGAATAACTTGCTGAATAACAAGACAGCAACAGAATGCTGGACTTGTTTAAAATATGAGATTGAGGGCATTACTGCGAATTTTTCCCATTAAGAAAAAAAGGGAAAAGTTGCAGGAAGAAACGCCTGTCAAAACAGGTGATTAGAAATTGTTTTCACAAAAAGATGCTGTGGAGGGTATATAAACACATTGGAAATGTAGAAGACTGCAAAAACTACAAATAGGCACTTAATATAGCTAAAACTTAAATTATAAAATCTAAACGAACCTTTGAAAAAACATTGGCAGGTAATATAACAAATGACAGCAAGAGTGTCTATGCTTATGTTAGGAGTGAACAGAACGTTCGAGATAAGGTCGGACCACTGGAAAACAACAGTGAAAACATAATTTTAGACACGGTTCAGATGACAAAGGTCCTGAACGAGTATTTCAGCTCAGTTTTTACCACATAAGATATCAGCTCACTACCAGTTCCATTAAAAAAATTTGAGGGAAATAAATCAGAACAGTTGGGGCAGTTATTTGTAACTCCTGAAATGATAGCAAAGAAAGTTAAGAAAATGAAAGATAATAAATCGCCTGGAGTTGATGGGATACCACAAAAACTGCTTAAGGATGGAGGCCGTATCGTAAGAAGGACATATACAAGGTAGAAAAAATACAACGAAGAGCAACGAAAATTATTCCAGAATTGAGACCTTAGTTACGAAAATCGCCAATTACAATGTGGTTTGACAACACTAGAGACCAGGAGACTAAGAGGAGACCAAATATAAATGTTTAAAATAGTGAATGGTTATGAAGATGTTGATAGGAATATGTTCTTCAAACTTAAAGAAGGCAGTAGAACCAGAATACACAAAGCAGCATTAGTTAAGGAGCAGTGTAGGTTGGACACGAGAAAGTACTCTTTCTCACAGAGCGTGATAAATGAATAGAACAAAATGCCAAATGATTGTGTTAATGCTAGTAGTGTGAATATTAAAAAAATAGAATTGACATATATCTGATTAAGGCGGGCTACACATAGATGATAAAATCGTTGGACCCTCGATAAGCCAATGGCTTCCTTGTCTACTTGCCATCTGGAACTTGTCGTTTGGGATGGCAATCTTGGTAAATCTTGTTAAACTGTGTACGTATATTTATTTCGCTATGATTATAATAATAATAATAATAATATAGAAAGTACTTCTATTGCGCTAAAATCCCCGGGAGACCCAAGCTCGGCAGCGGACCAAAACAAAAGGGGCTAAGCAGTTCATAATCGATAAACAGTTCCAGTTGGATTGGTACGCTGAGGACCTATGGAGGATAGGCAAGTTTAAACATATGTTTAGTTATGGCGAAATGTTGTAATGTTTTCTACAGATGTAACATTAACATGGAGTGAGTGCCACAGAGTCGGTGCAGTAACTGAAAAAGCTCTAGTTCCCACATTTGCTTTAAACATGGAATAAAAAGTAGATTATAATTAGATGATGGAAGCTGTCTGGGCTGCCTGTTAATACGGATATATTCTTGTTTTTGTTACACCGCCCAACAATAATCTTACGTTTTTTTTCCACAAATTAATGGATGTACTATGGTTTGAAAGACAATCAGTGAACTTATTTCATTTACTCTTTTGAATATCAAATCAATTGTAAAATTAAAACATTGTCTTCCCATAGATACGAAGTCGTATTCTTTACGTATATTTGTATATAAATGTATTGTTTATGACAAGTAAATGTACATAGAACGAGGCCTGGAGAAGGGCATGTGTGAACAATTTACAGCAAATGAAATGTATATAAATTTTCATTGGTTAATTGAACGACATTGCAACACTGATTTTATTAGTATTTAGTTATCATATCGGTTGTGCAAAACTATTATCCATATAAAAAGTGTTAATATCGTGATCTTTCATATCTTTGTATTTTAGAAATTACACGATTTGGCAGTACTGTAAAATATACCAGTTCTACGACATAATATATAGAGATCGTACGGCAAAAACAAGTGAAGTGAAAGTGAAATATAACGTTTTGTAAGCATGCGATTTATAGGTCTGTCAAATGTCCATTCTATACGATTTGTGACTGTAAATATGCTATCAACCATATGCATCAACTAGGGTGTGAATAGAATAAGTAGTAAACAAATATGAAGACCAAAACACGAGCCGAAACATTACTAATTGATATGAACATTGAGATCGGAGTACTGAGATAATTCGGGCATTTTTAATAATTTATCCCTCTCTGGGTACAATATTCTAACCCTCCCCCTGACAGTTTGATTGACAGCTATCTCACTAGTGTTATCTGATGTGATGGAAAGGTAATAGATGACCCAACCATACTCCAACTGGGAATGTCAATATATGCGAAAAAAACAACATATAAGTATATATACATACATATATATATATATATATATATATATATATATATATATATATATATATATATATATATATATTGTTGTTTGTGAATATATGAAGTGGAATTCATTACAATACTATTTAAATATTCAAAAAATAACATATAAGTATATATACATATATATATATATATATATATATATATATATATATATATATATATATATATATATATATATATATATATATATATATATATATATATATATATTATATATTGTTTTGTCGTGTAGATAAATAGTATAGCAATGGATTCCACTTAGTATATTCACATACAACCAAATCAATTTGAACATTTTAAGCGGATGATGATTCATTTAAGCGGCGCGTTTTCATACAACGAAAATAAGGAATGATTCGTCTCGCCAATTATATGTGATTCAACTGAACGATTGATTGGGATATCCGCGACTTAAGCGGATTCCAGTGTATTATTATTTACTGGCGAAGATGCCCGAAAGAAAAGGTAGTCATTGCAAGAGCTTGCACTACTCAGTTATGTTTTGGTAGAACAACTTCACGCCCCAAAATCATCACGTGCAACTGTCGGTTTCACGGAGCGTTCGGATGACGTTTAATGCAGATCACGTAACACTCATAGAAAGACGCATAGCTCAACAATTACTTAGCAACGAAGTGTTATTTCTGAGTTATGTAGTATGTGCGTCAGACATCCACATCGGTTCCTTCGTTATATCCCCATCCGCCCCCCACTGGAAATTGGGGGCATGTTGGAAACAAATGCCATACAGACATACAAACTCATCCACAAACTACTTCATTATATAGACACTTATTTCTATAAAGTTAAATAAAGAAACGTGTGTTTACATGTCCGATCCTTTGGACTGTGTCCTCTAGAGCACGTGCTCAATTTATCTGGGAAGGATCACCAGTGCGTGCCGTACACCACTGTTGGCCATCGCAAGGCTGCGGAACAGTAGGGCTTCCTCACTAACCTGAATAAAAATTATATATTAGTTACAATTACTATTGTTATCATCGGCATCGACTTGTCAGTCACCATCATCAGTTGTAGTGTCGAATACACACTGTTTAATTTTTTAATTTTTTATGTAAAGTAGTGTGTGACTGTCTGCTGCAACATATATCCGTCAGTTTCCCATGTGTGGTGCTGAGATGTTGTAGGTGTGCCCGTGGCCCATGGTGGTAGTTTGTGCGTTAAACCATATTTGAAATTCCTCCGGCGAATGAGGTATTACGTAGAAAGTACCAACGATGGATGATGACTTTGCCCGTGGAAGCCACTTACTTCTAACATTTTGGTTGTTACATCAATATATCCCTAGTTACGGCCAATCCCTTGCTCTAGGCCAACATTTAAAGTAGTCAAAATATTTCTCCTGGCAGGAGACGTAAGTATCATTCTTGGGCCTGTCATCAGTCGCAACATGACGTTTGCTACCACAAACGTGGTAAGACGACATCACTTAGTGACGTATTATTTTCGAAAAGATAGACATTATTGCCATCACTGAAACTTGACCACATGACACGTTTGCTTGCAAAGCTTAAATTTTTCCATCTGATTATACTTTTCATGATATACCACTTTCAGTTGGAATAAGTGGTGGTATTGGCATTTTGTTATCAGACCATTTTCATCAAGTACATTCTCGTGTAATCCCTGAATACTCCACAGTGTGATGACATTTCATGTTCTTTTGTTTCGGTGTACTTTGCATGCCTGTGTCGACTTCCGAGAACGTTTGACAATTCTACATTCTGGATGTTACATTTTTGGTGATTTTAGTCTTCATTTGGATAAATGTACAGCAGTAGACATTGCACTTGATGATATCCTAAGCTCATTTGACTTAAAACACCATGTGACCTTCTGTACACACATGTTTGGTCACTGGATTGACCTCCTGATAACTCACTCAACATGTGATAATATCCAGATGCTAACAATTTCTGATGCCTTATCGAACCACCACACAGTCGTTGTTGATGTTAATGTTTTTCAGAACACTAATACTATAAAAACACAACGAGACCTATGCATAAGATTGACGTTGATGTCTTCAAGGCTGATATTCTTAAATCCGACCTTATCGTCATGCTTAATAAATACGTTGTTTTTTGGAAGAAATCACTAAGTGCATAGACGAGGGATCACCAGTAGATATTATCTACTTAGATTTTCAGATAGCTTTCGACAACGTACCCTATGAAAGATTACTACAGTACTTAAATTAAAAGCCCGTGGATAAAAAAAATTGGTTGAATGATAGACGACAATTGTAGTAGACGGGGTTTCAAACTGGAAATCAGTTTTATGTGGCGGACCACAAGGGTGAGTATTAGGACCTTTATTATTCTTAATATATATATCGATGACTTGGACGATAATATAAAAAGCAACGTGTTGAAATTTGCTGATGACGCAAAAGTGCTTAGAAAGGTTAACAATAATGATGATAAACAGCATTTACAAAGCGATCTAGAAAAATAATTTAAATGGTATGAGAAATGGTAGATGTTAAATTTTAATGAAGGTAAATGGCTACACAGATGATAAGTAAACTAGGATGTAAACAATGAAATGGTAGATACTGTTCTAGGTACTGCGTAAATGAATAGGACGTATGAGTAACAATAAGTGCAAGTGCTGATATGAAAGTTTCAGAGCAGTGTAATATTGCAGCTTCACAGGGGAATCAAATGATTGGGTTGATTAGGAGAAACATCCAAGGAAAACAACCAAATTATACATTTGTGTAAAAATAGTTAGGCCTTATTTACAATAATGCACGCAAGCTTGGATACCATATCATAAGTAGAATATATATAAGTTGAATGTATACAGAGGAGTGTAAGTAAAATTATACCAGAACTGATACATATTAGTTTAAAAAAACACATAAAAGAACCATAGAGAGAGAGAGAGAGAAAGAGAGAGAGAGAGAGAGAGAGAGAGAGAGAGAGAGAGAGAGAGAGAGAGAGAGAGAGAGAGAGAGTTTAAGAGGAGAACAAATTGAATGTTTTAAGAAATTGAATGGGTATGAAAATATCGAGACGTGTGTTTTTCTCATTCAAGAAAGGTATTAGAATTAAATTATCAGTGCAGATTGGATATCAGGAAGTACTCGTTCTCACAGAGGACAACAAAAGAATGGAACAAGTTGTCGACAGATTGTGTAACTGCTAGCCGCGTGAATATGTTTAAAAACAAGGTTGACACATATCTCTGGAGGGCGGGTTACACATATATGAAAATATGTGGACTCTCGGTAAATCAATGGCTTACTTTTCCACTTGCCATTTGAGCCTTTAGCTAGGGTGGCAATCATGCTAAATGTGGTTAAATTAGTAGTTATTTTCTGAACACAAGTGCGCGCGATTACAACGTTAACATTTACTGGATCCGCGACTCCACCATTTCGGGCATAGCTGGTTCACACCAAGTGCATCAAAACCTACTTAGACGTGCACATTGCTGCACCGATGTAATGTCCAGTAATTCTGTTGATAGACGTATCCTTTCTCCGCCTTCAAAGAACAGACTGTTTAGCTAACACTAGAAGCACGTCGAACTATTGCAACACTTACAATATTAGTGTGCAATTTTAATGAGCAGGTACATGTAAGGTGCGGCTACTCAACTCCGTGTCGTGAGGTTGACTGATGACGCCAAATCGTCGAAACTCCCCGGTATTTGCAGAGTATTCCAGCTACAAGATTTTTAACAAGATTGCCATCCCAAACAACACAGTTCCAGATGGCAAGTGGTCAAGGAAGCCATTGGCTTATCGAGAGTCCAATAATTGTATCATCTATGTGTAGCAATAACACAATCATTTGGCAGTTTGTTCCATTCATTTATCACCCTCTGTGAGAAAGAGTACTTTCTCATGTCCAACCTACACTGCTCCTTAACTAATGCTGCTTTGTGTCTCCTGGTTCTACTGCCTTCTTTAAGTTTGAAGAACATATTCCTATCAACATCCTCATAACCGTTCACAATTTTAAACACTTCTAGTTGGTCTCCTCTTAGTCTTCTGGTCTCTAGTGTTGTCAAACCACATTGTAATTAGCGATTTTCGTAACTAAGTTCTCTCAATTCTGGAATAATTTTAGTTGTTTTTCGTTGTATTCTTTCTATCTTGTATATGCCCTTCTTACTATTCGGTCTCCGTGCTTGTATACAATATTCCAAATGTGGTCTAATTATTGCTTTGTACAGGGGTACAATTAGCTGTTTCTAATTATACGTGATATATCTCCTTATTAGTCTCATAATTTGATTTCCTTTCGAAGCAGCAATCCCACATTGCTCTGAAACTTTCAAGTCACTAAATGTTACATATAAGTCCTTTTCTTGTGTGGTTCTGCCTAGTACAGCATCCCCCATTTTATATTCTTCGTCCATGTTTCCATGTCCTATGTGTATGCATTTGCACTTCCCAAAATTGAATAACATTTGCCATTTTTCTGACAATTTAACTAATTTATCTAGATCATCCTGTAAACTTTGTTTATCTGTATCATTAGTAACATTTCTGAATACTTTTGTGTCATCTGCAAATTTGAGTACTTTGCTAGATATGTCATCTTCCAAATCACTTATATATATTACAAAGTATAGGGCCTAATACTGATCCCTGTGGTACCCCACTCAGAACAGATTTCCAGTTTGAAATCTCACCATCTACCAGACCTGGGGAGATTCCAACTACGGAATGGGAATCAAAGGACGATTCCGACTCCGATTCCGGAGTCGGAATCGGAGTAGGAATCGTTTGGAGTTATTTTAGTGGAGTCGGAATCGAAGTCGGAACCATTTGGAGTGGAATCAGAATCGGAATCATTTGGAGTGGAGTTGTAATTGGAATCACATTGAGTAGAATCGGAATCGTCATGAATATCACAGGTCCTTCCACATGGTACATGGCTAATTGCAATTTAGTTTTATTGGTATCTAACTGGTCACTGGCCAGTCACTGCTAGTGTTTGCTCAGAAAAGTCACAGATCCTTTTGAAGGATTAAAAGCTTTGGTTTTATTGGCAATTTGTCAGAAGAGTCTTCATATGCCTGGTCTAGATCTGGCCTGGTCATACCTAGGCCATGGCTAATTACAATTTCTCACTGCTAGTGTTTGCACAGAATCATACAAACCCTTCTAAAGGGTTAAATCAAAAGTTGTACTGGAGTCGGAGTCGAACCGAGACAACCGGAATTGGAATCGGAACGGTCTGCTGGAGTCAGAATCGGAATCGGAATCGTTGAAGCGGAATCGAACCCAGGTCTGCCATCTACTATTAATCTCTGTCTTCTGTGTGTAAGCCACTTTTCTATCCAGGTGATTACATCATTGCCTATGCCATGGTCTTTTAGTTTAAGTAACAATCTTTGAGGTAGCACTTTATCGAAAGCTTTCTTAAAATCTAAATAGACAACATCCACTGGTGGTCCGTCATCTATCCACTTTGTAATTTCTTCCATAAAACATAAGAGATTGGTTAGACATGACCTTGCTTTTAGGAACCCATGTTGAGATGTATTTATTAATTAATGTTCTACAAGGAATTCCACCATGTGGTCTATAATTAATGTTTCGAGTAACTTACATACAACTGATGTTATACTCACTGGTCTGTAATTTTTTGGTTTGTTCCTCGATCCCTTCTTAAATAGCGGTGTAATGTTTGACTCTTTCCATTCTGAAGGAACTATTCTCTTCTAGTGACAAGTTAAACACTTTTGCTAGTGGTGTACTAATTTGCTCAACAATTTCCTTAAGCAGTTTTGGTGGTATCACATCAACCCCATGTGATATATTATTTTCATCATCTTAATTTTATTTGATTTCAGTTCAGGAGTTACAAATAACTGCCCCAACTGTTCTGATTGATTCCCCTCAAATTTAGTAAATGGAACTCACAGAGAGCTGATATCTTCAGTGGTAATAACTGAGCTGGACCTCTGCCATATGAAACTCGTCTGAAATTTTTGTTTCACTGTTGTTTTCCAATGGTCCGACCTTATCTCGAACCTTTTCTTCACACCTTACATAAGCATGTAAACTCTTTCTGTATTTTTTTTATATTACCTGCCAATTTTTTTTCAAAGGTTCTTTTAGATTTTCTAATTTCAGTTGTAGCTAGGTTAAGTGCCTCTTTGTAGCTGGTGTAGTCTTCGAAATTCCCCTTATGTTTATATACCCTCCACAGCATCTGTTTGAGAAAAAAATGTCTAATAGCCTCTTTTGACAGGTGTTGCTTCCTGGACCTTTTCCCTTGTTTTCTTAATGGAACAAATTTCGCAATAATGCCCTCAATCTCATATTTAAAAAGTCCAGCATTCTGTTGCTGTCTTGTTCTTCAGCAAGTTATTCCAATCTATATTTGCTAGATATGTTCTCATCTCTTTATACATGCCTTTGTTGGAGTTCCTCCTCCATTGTATATGTATTCATTGTTTTTACTTTTATATTAATTTTTTTATTTACTATGCTCCTGGCATTTAAGCATACACATTTAAATTAATTGTCTGAAATTATTGGTGAACATTTATTTGGATATGTATTTGTAGTAGCACTCCTTTGAGTTTTCTCTGTCAGTTCCCCCTGCGCATCTAGTTTAAATAATGTACCTGTGCCCTCGTCGACAACTCTGACAAACTCACACCAAAGAACTGCAGAACCCTTCCCTGTCAAATGAAGTCCATCTCTTATGAAAAAGTCATCTCTTTCCACAAAGTTTATCCACATGTCTACGAAGCCTACTTCCTCCTCCATACATACCTTCTGCACTTGTGTGTTAAACGACGTCCTCCTACAGTTCCTATGTTACTCACCCCTGCCTCCCATTATATGTAATATCCCCGACAATACAATATATACAACTCGTGCCTCTTTAAATGTCTTGATCAACCTCCTGTACTTAGCAACGATGGCTGACGTTCCATCCTTCTCGGCATTGTTTGTTCCCACATGCACGAGAACAGCACCTCCCGTGCCACCACCCATGACTTGTCCTGCCTTCTCTGCTATATCCTCTATTTTTTGTCCCTGGTAGGCCTACTTTTATGTTGTCATTTTATCCACTTTCCTAATGATGGAATCCCCCCATAAATACCCGGGCTTTCCTCGCCTTCCCCTGTGATACTACATCAGCAAAGCTCCTCTCCTGTCGCACACTATGCTCCCTTTCTCTTCTATCATTAACCTTTACTGTCTTACCACCTGGCAATCCCTCTCCACTCACCCGCTTACCTCTCTTTTGTTTCATACTCTGCCTTCTGTCATCTTTCTTCTTCTGATCCACATTCGTCTCCTTTTCTCTGCTCTTGTTATCCTCGACTATCCTGCCACCTGACAATCCCTCTTCACTCACTCGTTTATCTTCCATTTGTTGCACATTCTTCCTTTTTCCATCTTTCATCTTCGTACCAGCTTTCTCCCTCATATTGCCACTGCTCTCCTTTTCCTCGCCACCTCTGTTCTCCTTGTTTTCACTACCTCTGCTCTCCTCGTTATCACCGCCTCTGCTCTACTCTGTATTACCACCTCTGCTCTCATCATTCTCCGCACATCTGCTCTGTTCTTTCTCACCCTGCCATCATCAAAATCATATGCCTTAACTCATTGACCTGCTCCTGCAGATATTTTACTGTCATACACCCCCTACACACGAAATGATAATCATCTGCTTCCACATCTGTCCACGAATTTGTACACCCGGACTTTGCAGTCTACCCAGCTGTCGCAGCTAGACCATGTCAAATTACGTTTCGCCGTTACTTGGCGTTTGCGCGGCGCCGTGTTAGAAATTCAATTTATATTTGTTTATAATCCGTTTATAATCAATTTATACTAGGTAGTATTCACAAAGACTGTTTTGGTGTTGTAACACACTCTTTATGCTATTTCACTTATGTCTTAATTAAATTTACAACTACTGCCTTGCAATTTACTTTCTATGTAACAGCGGACTATAACAAAACGTAATATCGCTCGCGCTAACGAAATGTCAGCGACCTTCTTTAAATTACATTGAATTACTACCAACGGCTAAATTTTAACAGTAAATGTTGCTCAAACAAAATAGTCAGGTTCTCAATCTATAATATGTACTAAATTATTTACAGTAATATTGTGTCTCGTATTATATGTACCCAATCAACTGACCACGACAAACCTTAATTATCGCACGCGCTACTGAGTCTTCTGCGATCTACGATATAAACTACCCTAAATTATTCCTATACCTAAATTTTAACAGCAACCATTGCCTAAACAAGGACTCTTATAAGTCTATGTTTAATATACACGTAATAATAATACTTAACCGATCAATATACTTAACCGATCAATACTGTAATAGGAAACTAGCGAAAATCATAACTAAGTAATGTATTATTGCTGTGACAAATGTGACATTTCCGCCATGTTTTTGTCATTGCGTGCAAATGAGGACATCTTCTCCTCTACAGTTGCATTGTTGCAACTACATAAGGACCTTCACTGGAATGGCATTGGCGAAAAGATCGTAAGTATGTGGCAAATACAACCAAATGGCAATGACAGAATAAAGCAAGTGAAATAAATAAAAATGTAATTTGATTCCTTTTGTCATATATATATATATATATATATATATATATATATATATATATATATATATATATATATATATATATATATATATATATATATATATATATATATATATATATATATATATATATATATATATATATATATATATATGCCAAGATAAATATATATATTCAGCAAGTTTACATTTCTTTATTTCACTTGCTTTATTATGTCATTGCTTATTCGGTTGTATTTGCCAGGATAGTTTAATATAAACACCATGCATGCGGACTTTGCCGTGTTCGTCTATATTTGGTACATGTGTGCATTTCACTTATGTCTTAATTAAATTTACAACTACTGCCTTGCAATTTACTTTCTATGTAACAGCGGACTATAACAAAACGTAATATCGCTCGCGCTAACGAAATTTCAGCGACCTTCTTTAAATTACATTGAATTACTACCAACGGCTAAATTTTAACAGTAAATGTTGCTCAAACAAAATAGTCAGGTTCTCAATCTATAATATGTACTAAATTATTTACAGTAATATTGTGTCTCGTATTATATGTACCCAATCAACTGACCACGACAAACCTTAATTATCGCACGCGCTACTGAGTCTTCTGCGATCTACGATATAAACTACCCTAAATTATTCCTATACCTAAATTTTAACAGCAACCATTGCCTAAACAAGGACTCTTATAAGTCTATGTTTAATATACACGTAATAATAATACTTAACCGATCAATATACTTAACCGATCAATACTGTAATAGGAAACTAGCGAAAATCATAACTAAGTAATGTATTATTGCTGTGACAAATGTGACATTTCCGCCATGTTTTTGTCATTGCGTGCAAATGAGGACATCTTCTCCTCTACAGTTGCATTGTTGCAACTACATAAGGACCTTCACTGGAATGGCATTGGCGAAAAGATCGTAAGTATGTGGCAAATACAACCAAATGGCAATGACAGAATAAAGCAAGTGAAATAAATAAAAATGTAATTTGATTCCTTTTGTCATATATATATATATATATATATATATATATATATATATATATATATATATATATATATATATATATATATATATATATATATATATATATATATATATATATATATATATATATATATATATATATATATATATATATGCCAAGACAAAATATAAGCAAGTTACATTTCTTTATTTCACTTGCTTTATTATGTCATTGCTTATTCGGTTGTATTTGCCAAGGATAGTTTAATATAAACACCATGCATGCGGACTTTGCCGTGTTCGTCTATATTTGGTACATGTGTGCAGTTGTTTGTATTGTAACACAGCAGATCTAGGGCATAAGCACAATAGTCGCAGTGCACTTTGCTCCATGTTTTATCGTGATCTCCGAATCGGCTACATCACAAACAAAATGATTTACAATGGTTCACAGGGCATTGCGGAAGTGTGTGTGTGTGTGTGTGTGTGTGTGTGTGTTTGTGTGTGTGTGTGTGTGTGTGTGTGTGTGTGTGTGTGTGTATGTGTGTGTGTGTGTGTGTTTAGTAATGAGATAAAAAATGGGATCGACATGGTGTAAAGATATTCAGGGCATTGCGGAAGTGTGCGTGTGTGTGTGTGTGTGTGTGTGTGTGTGTGTGTGTGTGTGTGTGTTTGTGTGTGTGTGTGTGTGTGTGTGTGTGTGTGTGTGTGTGTGTGTGTGTGTGTGTGTGTGTGTGTGTGTGTGTGTGTGTGTGTGTGTGTGTGTGTGTGTGTGTGTGTGTGTGTGTGTGTGTGTGTGTGTGTGTGTGTGTGTGTGTTTAGTAATGAGATAAAAAATGGGATCGACATGGTGTAAAGATATTCAAATATGCTAGGAAAGGAAACAAATTATGTATAAGAGAAATGGTCTGAGTTGCATGCGTACATGCGAATGGCCTGTAATGTTAATGTAGCGTGACACTCGTTCGTTTATGACTCCAAAGTAAACGGAGAATCCCGTTAATTGTTAGTCCAATTCAATATCAATGCCTACCTCCCCGGTTGACTCATTGTCGGTCCACAAGTTGTTAGATTTGCAGGGAAATTGATAGTCAATGGCATTGAAACCTTTACCACCGCTCTGATATTGTGACACGTTTATTCTTCCCCGTTACCCGGGTACACCTTTCAGTGTTTTTTCCAAGAAATAGCTGTAGGAAAATGTCAATGCGTCGTCGTAGGGAAATAGCGCTACTTTACTAAGCGACTTCGGTGTTAGTTGTCTCGTCAACATCTGGCAATTTTATTTCCGCAGAACACTTTTTTGTGTGTTTGTAGAAGACATCACGTACTTGCACTCAGAAACATCGAGTTATTTGCTAAAGTACACACTGCAACAATCATGTGCATTAACACGTTTCGTGAAATCAACACCGGACGCCAGATCCAATCAGTGAGTATTGTTGTTAGCGATTAATTCCTAGACACCACCGACTGTGATTGACACTTCGCGGCCGTTGACAAACATTCTCGAAAGAAACACTTGTTGATTACACAACGAAAATACGTATTTCTGTTTCTAAACTCCATATCTGTATTTTATTTATTTGCAATATCAATACAATAGGGAAAAGTATTTCCTGGTTAAATGGTACGACGATTCCATTATGTTAATAAAAAAAATACTATTATACTCAATTTGAAACAAATTAGTTACGTTTTGTGCACAAAGGACATCTCACATAAGCAAGCTACGAACAATGTGTACATTATCTATATGTTAATTAAAACAAATTTATAAAGCATACATAACCAGTAATTCATTCAAAATATCCATGGCGGCGCCACGGTGCGACGGCTGAAAACCTGCGCTTGAAGTGTGCACAAACCAGACATATACTACATACAGACAATAACGTTAACAACAAAGTTAGCAAGAGGCCATGACTATATGTCCACGTCATACTGTGTCAAGGAGGATGTCTTCTTGTTCAACCAGGATCTACGTACCCAGAAGTATATGTTTTCCCTCTCGTTGTCCAAGAAATAAAAAGACAAATGTGGTTTACGTAAAAACTAATTTGGTCTGTTTAACCGCGATTTTTTTGTATTTGCGTATTTCGTTGAATTTTTTAATAAGTATCCCTATTTACCTGGTAGCACCTTTAGGAGTAGGTGTTTCTTCGGTTAAACATTAGCAGATAACTGCTCCTTTTTCCCAACGGGTGAGATTCCATGTCCAACGTAATTAAAAACTTGTGTCGCCACCTGGCGTATTGCAAGTAGTTAAAATTCCCAAACTCATTTCAGTTACATTAGAGACATGTTGATTTTAACGAAACGAATGCTGACAACCCGTATGCAATTTCGCCATTCTACTCTATTGCCGATGCCTTGATCTATTTACAACAGCAGCACGATTCCACAAACCACAAACAAGAAGCAAGAGTCAGTCCATAAAGATATATAGAAAGCTATTTTCTTTTTCTAGTGTAGTTTTTGGTAACATTGGCGATATCCTCCTTTGAAAAAACTGTTATTCTGGCTAAATTTATTTTTCCTCTGGTGCCCATGTTCCTCACGGATCAATTACGTGATTAAAAATAATAGTTTTTCCGCAACAGTCCACTCCGCATGCTACCGACGTTTAAAAACGCAGGCGTTTAGCACTCTCCTCCTTCAGTATGCTTTGTACGAATAGGTAAATATCGACCATTGTGAACGGCCCCTTAACACGTTTGTTTAATGATTGACGCTAGAGACACCGAAGGAAGCATTATCCGATCTGATGCCAGGTTCAACATTCTTAACGACTTTTTTATGTGAACTATGGCTGTCTGCAAATCTTACACTCGCCACTGAGTATTCCAGGAACGTACTTCGCAGTCGGTGGGCATTTGACTTCCCCAGGTAGACACGTTGCAGTGGCGCCCCCTCAACGTTTATAAAATACGGACGATGACCGTGTCTATGACAACCATCTCGTTGCATGTTGCCGCGATGCCGGAAACGCAGTTTGCGAAGAACATTCTGCTTATGGCATTGAGTCAGAGTTGGCATCACAACTGTTGATCCTGCACTTTTAAAATCGAACACGAGTTTCCACGGAGAGATAACCACACGCACACGTACACACACGCACACGCACACGCACACGCACACGCACACGCACACGCACGCACGCACGCACGCACACATACACACACACACACACACAAGCTGTCCAGTATGCCGAAATAGCTTTTGTGTCTCCAACTACCTTTGACATTTCGACTCATCGAAGCCCTCGGTCATACAGACTGCGACACATCAGAGTAAATGGTTTGTCAACGGTGTGCAGGTCTGCACACATTAAAACACAGTTGACATATACCTGACAGGGGGCCACGTATTGCATGTAGATATCAATGACGTAACGATTGTCTTTTAATCACAACTATTGAGATTTTCTCATTCAAACGTTTCTGCTACTGTTGGTAGCCTCAGTCTGAAACTGATTTGTGGGGCGACTAGTTTTTCTTCCACTCACAGTATGTGATGTGAATGTTTAATTATTGTCAGTACAATGGACAAATTAAGAAAAGGTTTTGAGTGTCTGGATCAATTAAGATTAAAGAGGCCATATGAATCAGTTCATCAAATATTCAGGAGCTAGACTCAGATTCAGCTACTGGTTGCCTTGTCGAAATGCTATCTACAACTTAATGTTTTGGGTGGCAATATTTTTATATAACTCAAGTCCAACCATAGGAGTACTTCTGTTTCCGACGTGCTGTCAGCTGTCTATGTCGGTGACATTTTGAACACAATTCTTATGTATGGCTTTAAACCGTTTGAGATTGACACTACCAAACATAGCCGCAGTATGATAAGAACGAATAGTTAACACGTACACACAAAAGCAAAGGGGAAGATAATTTAAATACGTAGTCTCACTCACTCGCCCATACCTTGATCTGGCCGATCTTAGGGGTGCGCGCTTGGAGACTTCCGCAGATTTCTTTCACCATCTCGGTTGTGGCTCCAAAATTTCATCTCAAATGCGGCTATTCTTCTTTTGGACTCGGCTTTCAGGGTCCAGCTTCCTCATCCGTATGTCAGCTCTGACATAACCAGGCTTTTATAGGCCTATCTTTATTGCCGTTTTGATATTGTTGTTGCTCCATATCTTCTTGAGTCTAACAATCGCTGATGTTGCTAGGTTTATCCGTGTGCTTATTCCCTCTGTGGAGTCGCCCTAAGAGGAGATGATCGATCTTGGCGCTTTTTTGCTATTGACCATGATCTTTCTCTTTTCTGCATGCATTTCCAATCCGTAAGCACGCACTCTCTTTCCAGTGTTGTTCCAACGATTAGGTTAATGTCATTTGCGAATCGGAAGTTGCATATCTCTACAGTTTGTCGTTTATCGCTAATGAAGTTGTGTAGCGCTTCTTGCATGATAGTTTCCAGAACTACATTTGTGTAGCGCTTCTTGCATGATAGTTTCCAGAACAACAGTTGTGTAGCGCTTCTTGCATGATAGTTTCCAGAACAACATTTGTGTAGCGCTTCTTGCATGATAGTTTCCAGAACAACAGTTGTGTAGCGCTTCTTGCATGATAGTTTCCAGAACAACATTTGTGTAGCGCTTCTTGCATGATAGTTTCCAGAACAACAATTGTGTAGCGCTTCTTGCATGATAGTTTCCAGAACAACATTTGTGTAGCGCTTCTTGCATGATAGTTTCCAGAACAACAGTTGTGTAGCGCTTCTTGCATGATAGTTTCCAGAACAACATTGGCGACAAAAGGCATCTTTGGCATACTCCGACCGATGTTCGAAACGATTGTCCAATTTCTCCTTCGTGTAGCACTGCACTCAATAAATATAGCGATTCGAGTAATTTCACTAGTCCTTCGTTAATGTTATATCGTCGCAGTACTCGCTACACACACGGCCTTTGTGCCACACACGATCAAATGCTTCGATTAAATTGTAATACAGGTATTGTGTCTAATCTTCTGTTCAAGTCTTGGTTTCCCAAATCTGTTGGCATATGATATTGAATGCGTCTATCCTTGCGTCCCCACCATGTTTGATAAGTTCAGATGGTACTTTTTCTACGCCGGGGGATTTGTGTGTCTTCATCACTCTTATTGCCTCTTCTACGTCTGCTCGGAGAATGGGCGTATCAGCATTTTCATTTTGAGGCGGTGTTCCGATGATGTTGTTATCTGTGTTCAGATCGTAGATGTATAGTTCTTCGCAGTCCATTTCTCAACTACTGCTTTGTTTCAGTAAGTTTTCCGTTTTTGTCTTCGATGTTTGATGATCGGTTTGATCTTTTTAGCCTGCCTGGTGTTGTTTCCCTTCATCCCAGTCTATATTTAAGTACACCGTTCATTTATCCTGTCGTCTTTGCTTTTCTCATTCTTTTTCTGCTGTCTTTATTTAGTTATCTGTACTGTGTGTGCACTTCTTCGTTGGTAGTTCTTTTCTTTTTCAGCTCTCTTCTCTGGTCACAGAGCTTCAATACATCTTCAGGTACCCATGGCTGTCGCTTGATCTTTGGTTTGCCTAGGACTTCCTTGGCGGTGTCGCGCATTGCTGTGCCGATCGAATTGACAAGGTTGTTGATATCCGGCTCCAAGAAGTTAAGCGCTGCAAATCTTCCTCCAATTGTTGCTTTAAAATACGCGTTGCAATGTTTGGATCTTGCAGTTTCTCTGTGTCAAATACTATCCGAGGGTTCTTGTTTTTCCGATTCATCTGCAACATCCTATTTTTATTGTCATCATTACAAGATCGTGGTCACTTCATACATCAGATTTATTGTCATCATTACAAGATCGTGGTCACTTCATACATCAGATTTATTGTCATCATTACAAGATCGTGGTCACTTCATACATCAGATTTATTGTCATCATTACAAGATCGTGGTCACTTCATACATCATATTTATTGTCATAATTCCAAGATCGTGGTCACTTCATACATCATATTTACTGTCATCATTACAAGATCGTGGTCACTTCATACATCATATGTATTGTCATCATTACAAGATCGTGGTCACTTCATACATCAGATTTATTGTCATCATTACAAGATCGTGGTCACTTCATACATCAGATTTATTGTCATCATTATAATATCGTGGTCACTTCATACATCATATTTATTGTCATCATTCCAAGATCGTGGTCACTTCATACATCAGATTTATTGTCATCATTCCAAGATCGTGGTCACTTCATACATCAGATTTATTGTCATCATTACAAGATCGTGGTCACTTCATACATCAGATTTATTGTCATCATTATAAGATCGTGGTCACTTCATACATCATATTTATTGTCATCGTTACAAGACAGTTACAAAAGCCCCTTATTACAATGTGGTTTGACAACACTAGAGACCAGTAGACTAAGAGGAGACCAAATATAAGTGTTTAGAATAGTGAACGGTTACGAGGATGTTGATAGGAATATGTTCTTCAAACTTAAAGAAGGCAGTAGAACCAGAGGGCGCAAAGCAGCATTAGTTAAGGAGCAGTGTATGTTGGACACGAGAAAGTACTCTTTCTCACAGAGAAATGAAATGATAAATGAATGGAACAAATTGCCAAATGTTTGTGTTAATGCTAGTAGTGTGAATGTGTTTAAAATAGAATTGACAGATATCTGATAAGGGCGGGCTATACATAAATGTGAAAATTGTCGGGCTCTCGATAAGCCAATGGCTTCCTTGTCCAGTTGTCATCTGGAACTTGTAGTTTTGGATGGCAATCTTGTTAAATCTTGTGAAAGATCGTGGTCACTTCACACATCAGATTTATTGTCATCATTAAAAGATCGTGGTCACTTCATACATCAGATTTATTGTCATCATTAAAAGATCGTGGTCACTTCACACATCAGATTTATTGTCACCATTAAAAGATCGTGGTCACTTCACACATCAGATGTATTGTCACCATTACAAGATCGTGGTCACTTCTCATATCAGCGCCGGAAAAAGTTTTTGTTTTCGGCTTGTTTATGCTGGACTTGAATCGTTGAGGTGTCAGGATGCAGTCGATCTGGTTGTGTGTTTTCCCATCAGGAGAATGTCATGTTGTTCTCCTGGATATTTTGTTTGGGTACAGTGTGTTTGCTATGGTAAGGTATTTACTTCATGCAAATTCTAGGAGTCGCAGCCCCCTGTCGTTTGTGTGTCCACATCCGAATTTGACGACTGTTCCTGCCCAGTCTTCATACGCATCTTCATCTATCTTTGCATTCCAGTCACCGATGATTTTGGTTATATCCTTCTTTCGGTGTTCTCGAGATTGTCTCTTCGAGTGTCTCGTAGAACATTTCAGTTTCTTTGTCGATGTACGATGTTGTTGGGGCGTAAACTTGTATACCAGTGATGTTAATCGATTTCGTTTACATTCTTATTAATATTATTCTGCTGTTTACTGGCGTACAGCCGATAACGCAATCTGTGATTTCCTTTCTTATGATAAAGGCTACGCCATGTTGGTGTTTTTCTCTGTCCCCACTGTACCATATCTTTAACAAGATTTAACAAGATTGCCATCTCGAACAACAAGTTCCAGATGGCAAGTGGACAAGGAAGCCATTGGCTTATCGAGAGCCCAACAATGTTCTCATCTATGTGTAGCCCGCCCTTATCAGATATCTGTCAATTCTATTTTTAAACATATTCACACTACTAACATTAACACAATCATTTGGCAGTTTGTTCCATTCACTTATCACCCTCTGTGAGAAAGAGTACTTTCTCATGTCCAACCTACACTGCTCCTTAACTAATGCTGCTTTGTGTCCTCTTGTTCTACTGCCTTCTTTAAGTTTGAAGAACATATTCCTATCAACATCCTCATAACCGTTCACTATTTTAAACACTTCTATTTGGTCTCCTCTTAATTTCCTGGTCTCTAGTGTTGTCAAACCACATTGTAATAAGCGACTTTCTTAACTAATGTCTCTTAAATCTGGAATCATCTTAGTTGCTCTTCGTTGTATTCTTTCTAGCTTATCTATGTCTTTTTTACGATATGGCCTCCATGCTTGAATACAATATTCCAAATGTGGTCTAACTATTGCTTTGTACAGGGGTACAATTAGATGTTTCTCCTTATACGTGATAGTTCTCCTAATTAGCCCTAGAATTTGATTTCCTTTCGAAGCAGCAATCCCACATTGCTCTGAAACTTTCATGTCAGCATTAAATGTTACTCCTAAATCCTTTTCTTCTTGTGTGGTTCTACCTAGTACAGCATCCCCCATTTTATATTCCTCGTCCATATTTCCATGTCCTATGTGTATACATTTACACTTCTGAAAATCTAAGTAGACAACATCCACTGGTGACCCGTGATCTACCCACTTTGTAATTTCTTCTAAAAAACATAAGAGATTGGTTAGACATGACCTTGCTTTTAGGAATCCATGTTGAGATGTATTTATTAATTTATGTTTTATGAGGAATTCCACCATGTGGTCTCTAATTAATGTTTCAAGTAATTTACATACAACTGATGTTAAACTCACTGGTCTGTAATTTTCTGGCTTCTTCCTCGATCCCTTCTTAAACAGCGGCGTAATGTTTGCTTCTTTCCATTCTGAAGGAACTATTCCTTCTTCTAGTGACAAGTTAAATAAGTTTGCAAGTGGTGTACTAATTTGATCAACAATTTCCTTTAGCAGTTTTGGTGGTATCCCATCAACTCCAGGTGATTTATTATCTTTCATCTTCTTAATTTTCTTTGCTATCATTTCAGGAGTTACAAATAACTGCCCTAAATATTCTGATGTATTGCCCTCAAATTTAGTCAATGGAACTGGAAGTGAGCTGATATCTTCTGTGGTAAAAACTGAGCTGAAATACTCATTCAGGACCTCTGCCATTTGGAACCCATCTGAAATTATGCTTTCACTGTTGCTTTCCAGTGGTCCGACCTTATCTCGAACTTTCTGTTTACTCCTTACATAAGCATAGAAACTCTTGCTGTCATTTTTTATATTACCTGCCAATTTTTGTTCAAAGGTTCTTTTAGATTTTCTAATTTCAGTAGTAGCTAGGTTAAGTGCCTCTTTGTAGTTGGTGTAGTCTTCTACATTTCCAGTGTGTTTATAGACCTTCCACAGCATCTCTTTGTGAGCAATTTTTCTAATAGCTTCTTTTGACAGGTGTTTTTCCTGGATCGTTTCCCTTGTTTTCTTAATGGAATAAATTTCTCAATAATGCCCTCAATCTCATATTTTAAACAAGTCCAGCATTCTGTTGCTGTCTTGTTCTTCAGCAAATTATTCCAATCTATATTTGCTAGATATGTTCTCATCACTTTATATCTGCCTTTGTTGAAATTCCTCCTCCATTGTTTTTTATATGTGTTCCCTGTTTTTACTTTTATATTAAAATGGATTTGGTTATGGTCACTTGAACCCAAAGGTTCGTGTACTTTAACATTGTCAACTAATTCATTTTGAGAAGACAAAATTAAATCTAACACATTCCCACCTCTGGTTGGTTCCAAGACATGTTGAGTAAGGAAACAATCCTGTGTTAGAAGTAGAAACTGATGGTCGTCACCTCCAGCACTCTCTAATGATTCCCATTGTATATGGCCATGGTTAAAATCACCCATTATAACACATTCTCCCTTGCTCACCTCCCTTATCGCCTTTTGTAATTTTACATCTTCCTCTTGTCCTATGTTAGGACTATGATAAACTACTCCTATTGTTAATGTTGAGTTCCTGGTAACTATGTTACATCAAATTGCTTCCACACTATCTGCTTCACTTTTCAGTGTAATTTCATATGCTTGGATAGATTCTTTAATATACAAAATTACTCCACCTCCCCTTCTTTCTCGTCTATCCTTCCTAAACATTACATAGCCTGTCAGTGCTAACTCAGCTTCTACTATATCTTCATTTGCCAATGATTCTGTGATGCCTATTACATGAGGATCAATATCTGCTACCGTAATGTCTAACTCACTTTTTTATTTACTATGCTCCTGGCATTTAAGCATACACGTTTAAGTTCATTGTCTGAAATTATTGGTGAACATTTCTTTGGATGTGTATTTGTAGTAGTACTCCTTTGAGTTTTCTGTCAGTTCCCGCTGCGCATCTAGTTTAAATAATTTATGGTACCTGTGCCCTCGTCGACAACTCTGACAAACTCACACGCAAGAACTGCAGCGCCCTTCCCTGTCAGCGCCCTTCCTCTGCTGATGTCACTATAGCGGCAGTCACGAGGTCACTTTAGCCAACAATGTCCCACTTGTATCGCGATAGTGTATGCGTAAGTTCTTAATGTATTGCGGGATACATATATCTTAGGAAATACTACCAGAACAAATATATAGATATATATATATAGATATATATATATATATATATATATATATATATATATATATATATATATATATATATATATATATATATATATATATATATATATATATATATATATATATATATATATATATATATATATGATAATGATGACGTCTTATATAGCGCCGATGGTGATGCAGGTTAAGCATTTCCCTGCTTGGGATATTTTAGGGACCAATAGCTTCGAATGTATCGTCCGAAGGGCACAAACATAGCGGAGTGAACATAACAGCCCAATTTTTTAAAAGACAACATGATTTGAACCACAGTCCTCTCGATTGGAACCCGGCACTCTAGTGACCGTCACGATGTCACTATAGCGGCAGTCACGAGGTCACTTTAGCGGCTGTCACGACGCCACTCTAGCGGCTGTCACCAAATATGTATAAATGTCATACTATGAATGTATATATTCGTACGAATACATACAACATATTATATATATATATATATATATATATATATATATATATATATATATATATATATATATATATATATATATATATATATATATATATATATATATATATATATATATATATATATAACTTTTATGGTCAAACTAATTAAAAAGGGAACACACCTGGGAGCGAACGATGTCACCCAGTACAATGTTAACTTTGTTGATATTGAATACGGGCACTCATTTCGCCAATGAACGTAATGTTAGTCGTTCTGACTGTCACGAGGGGACAATTCGCGAAAGGTGAAATATCGAACTTAATCAAGCAGCTATTGCCACAAAGAGCATAATGACTTGATGGATTGTCAACAGAGAGAGCAACATGATCCACGTCCCAATTAATAACCTTGGTTATCACGTAACAATTTAATCATTATATGCGTTTTTGGTGAGCTGGTCACATTACTGTTCAGATATTGTCTGTTGTTTCCTGAAGATTCGGTCGATGATGAAACTGTCTTTTTGCGAAACATGCACGTGCTTATTCCTCTACGCAGCATTGTCTATGAATGTCATAATTGCTTCCGGTAAAATTCCATGTTGCTTGGTATATGGAGGTCGGTTGGCAACCAATTAAAAGTGCAAAATCAACCGGTCTGTTTTTTCGTGCATAATTTTATTGTACACTCCTTTGCACCATTTGTAACTTTATTTTTTGTTTTGGCAAATTCGAAGACCATCGTTCCAAACGATTGAGCTTCCTCAACTATTTGAACTGGAACATATTAGTGTTAAATCAGTTCCACTTTCTTATTAATAAACTGACGTGGAATCTACTAGTTTCCGTAATTCAGTTTATATAAATAGAACACATGCATGTGTGAGTGGAATGATATCCCAGTTATTTCACACAGAATTAATGATGTAAAAATATTATAGGATGCCAAATCACCCCTACCTAGGAGGGAACGTTTAGTGAATGTGAAAAGACATTAATGAAGTTGAAAAAACAACTGAATATGGGTTGATTGCGTGCAACTACAAAAACCACCTTCTCTTCAGTACAGGAACCGTTTTTTTTTCAAAAGACGCCTGGAATATGGGCACAATTTCACCACTGCAGCAACGTACATTTGACTTGCAAAAACTCCTAGTTTTTGTCAATAAATCTTTAAATTTCAGTTGCATAAAATTGTGGATAGTGTTTGCATTGAAAATGTGCATAGGAACAAAATAACGTTGGTTTTTTAACTATGTTACGTAGTCAGTGCACTGTTGCAATGACGTACCAAGTCGTAAACAGCAATCGCGTTGCCATGCCAACTGTTTGTTTATGCCACACCGCAACTGTTCATTTCTGTTGGCATGTTGCAACAAAATAATTTATTGTATTGCTGATGAAACTGTTACTATTTGCATGGGGCATGTTATGTAAATGTAGCATGAGCACGATATTGCACGTAAAATATATACATTTTTCAAACTATTATTTGACAGTACTGCACTTGGACGAGACACAACTTTGGAAATGCTGAAACTAGCCATGCAAGCTGCTAACCACATATGTCTACTTTGCAGGAAAACAATCTTAAAGTGTATGGCGCTTAAGAAAAACCTACCAGCAAAACACACTAGCTAGGTGATAGTCCAGCTCACTATGTTTATATATATATATATATATATATATATATATATATATATATATATATATATACAAAACACACATAGCTAGGTGATAGTCCAGCTCACTATGTTTATATATATATATATATATATATATATATATATATATATATATATATATATATATATATATATATATATATATATATATATATATATATATATATATATATATATATATATATATATATATATATATATATATATATATATATAAACATAGTGAGCTGGACTATCACCTAGCTAGTGTGTTTTGCTGGTAGGTTTTTCTTAAGCGCCATATATATATATATATATATATATATATATATATATATATATATATATATATATATATATATATATATATATATATGGTTTCATTCAGTGTTCTTGGAGATTTACAGCCCTATGTATTTTTTTATTTATGTAATGAATGCAAACAAAATATTTCTCATTTGCCCAAAGGCGGCCGTACCAGATTATTGGCCGTCATTGAAAACTTGCATGTGTGCAAACTCGGCTTGGCTTAAATCCAGTGGTATCGGTGCTCTATTTATTTATGTTTTCCGGCATAAAACAAAATGGCGTTTCGCTCTTACGCCAAAAATAAACGGCAAAATATCGAGTATGTTCCATAAATTGTATTTATGTCCCGTTAAAGCTTCCCTCCTTCCTTCCTGATGAGAGATACGCGTGACATTAGCTGGGTGGCTAATTACATAAAAAATACTGGTGGCGCTGATCTATGCTGTTTTAGAAATCTAATGGCGTAGGATAATTGTAGTGTTCGGGCTGTGTGTGTGTTTGTGTGTGTGTGTGTGTGTGTGTGTGTGTGTGTGTGTGTGTGTGTGTGTGTGTGTGTGTGTGTGTGTGTGTGTGTGTGTGTGTGTGTGTGTGTGTGTGTGTGTGTGTGTGTGTGTGTGTGTGTGTGTGTGTGTGTGTGTGTGTGTGTGTGTATTTGTGTGTGTGTGTGTGTGTGTTTGTGTGTGTTTGTGTGTGTTTGTGTGTGTGTGAATATAATAATACATGCATGCATAATATGTATGCCATAATGTCGAATCTTATTATATATAAATATATTTTACATGTATTCTTTATGCACAGTACGTATTGTGTATGTGTACGTATGTGTTATTCGTAGAAGCAGATATCATGCGCATTAAACTGTACACCTAGTTTCTAACCTTCTAACAAGAGTCGGTGCCTGAATTAGTACACATATCTCCACGGGCGGATCCAGACACTGAAAGAGGGGGTGCCAAGTTTCTAAAAAAAACACCAAGCGACAGGACTTCTAGTGCTAGCACATACGCACGCACGCATGCACGCACGCACGCACGCACGCACACACACACACACGCACGCACGCACGCACGCACATCTTCTCTTTCGTGGGCATTGTCATGTGAAGCCCTATTTTGCATGGCAAGGTGACCTCTGTTGATAGGGACATAATGGGGGGGCAGTTGTATATTAAAACTACATTACGAAATCTAATCGAAATAGCATGATTACCGATCGTTTAAATGTGTAAACTATTCACAAATTCGTGTTTGCATTCATACCGTCCCCATTGTCTTAACAATTCAACCAATTATACATCTCGATCCACTCCACCAGGGCAGAGTTGTGCGGTCGTACATCTCGATCCACACCACCAGGGCAGAGTTTGAGAGCGCATCCTGTGCATCACAGCGATTAACTCGATTAACTGGCTTCCTGCTAATGTAAAAAAAATAGCGACTAGCCTCCTATACAAATTCTGTGATCATTTGGTTGATCTTACCTTGCCACGTTTGTGAAAACATAAGACGTTCACCACGCTATGGGTAAAGAAAGGATGGTTGAGACAGAGCCCCATCAATATACAGGCGTTCTCGACGCACGACGACGTGCACTACACAAATGGTTACAACGTTTTTTGGTTATTGGTCTGCATGAAAGCAGCCATGTCATTCGTCTTCCCGGTCAATGTTCACAGCCTCGTCGTTGGCTTGTTTGTGCATCATTCGAAAGACGAAACCGAGCTGCCCAACCTTTTCGGGGATAGCTGCGCATTTTACTCCGACAGGCGGTGATTTCTTAGTGTGATAATTCTTTTTTTCGCAGGTAATAACCTTCTTTACTATGGATTGCAACTTAAAGCGATTGTCTCACACCAGTTTTCAAGCATCATTAATTTGCGTATAGTTATTGGTACTGCGAGGATAAAGCAGAATGGAAGGGGTGGGGGCAAATCGGAACGAATGTGGAACAAATAGTAGTATTGGAAGCAACGCCCTAGTTTTATGTTAGAAATGTCCTCATCTGAGGAACGTGTGAGCGCCACCTCGGGTTGTTTGAACAATTAATTCTGACTAGATTGAACAAATCCAGCGAAAAAAAGGGGTGTCCGGGCACTTGATGGAAACCCCTTGGATCCATCCATGCACTTGCACTATATCTTATAAGAAGGTTGTACAAACTACTAAAAGTATTAATGCATTGTTATAAGAAATAATACAATTAGCTCATAAGGAACATAACTCCATACGGGCAAACGTTCTTAACAGGGTTACCTTAAGGTTGTCGCAGGTTGTGCTTTATATCGCGTGTTGCTTTCAGTAAAATGAGGATATCCCGACAATCGTTAAATTTGTGAATGAAACGTGCTGTTAAAATGGCAGTGTTACAATTATTTGTTTTTCGTACCATGAAGCGAACATTAGGGAATATTAGCGAAAACATCATCGTCGACGTCACCGTGCTATACAACATTACAATGTCAATGTTAGCAACCCAGACAACTAAATGTAGCCACGTTTGTTAGTTTTGCCCCACTAAGAACATTATCCAATTCTGATGGTTACGTTTCACTATTATGCGCATGCTTGTCAACGTGCATGAAAACTTAAAAATCGTAAGATGACTACGAACTGTGTTTTATGAATTGTGACTGGACTGTTTTTGTTTCAATTAATATATACTCTTTCACAAAAATATGCTTAACAATACGACCACACTAACAAAGGGTTTGGATGTTTTGGCCGTTATTCTTTTCTCAGATTCATTGTAATACTATGTAAGTTAAAATTGAAGATTCATAGAAACATCATACGGGCAGAGCAGGTCTCTCATATAGACAAATTGCCCGCATGAGAGGCCTTAAAAGCCCGAACATAACTGTATAATACATTCATGTAATAAGAACAAATGTACTAATCCAACTAGCGTCTTCTAGCGGTCAGTCAAGTCGCAAACAATATTAAGAAGAGTAGGGAGGGGGAGTTACCAATTGTTCTTGCACCTAGTGTCACGCCCGCAAAAACAGTTATTTCGTCGCAAAATTGAATTTCGCGAGCCTGCGTCTTGTGCCGTAAATTAAAATCTCCCTAATAAATCAGACCCTCTGTCCTATTGATCAACATACTTCACGTGTGAGCTGGTTTATGTGGTTTAGCTTCTATGATGGAACACGCACGTGTAAGCATCCAATGTATATCGGATTAAGGTAGGCACCCACACTGAAATCTAACTACGCATTCTGTGCACCTGATAAGTTCACGAAGTCAACAAATTAAATGAACACAAACGCTATAATGTCAATTAAAACTACGTCCATAATGCCAACAGTAAACATAACGTATAAATGTATAGGTAAAATAAAAAAGAAAGAAAATGTAAGTTCTTATATAGCGCGGTACCCAGCCCTTAGGACTGCTCAAAGCGCTTTACACTTCACAGGCAGACCTGTTCATTCCAAGTCGCATTCACCCACGTTGCAATTACTGCGCGAATACTATTCGTTCACATATACATCGGAAGTTGGTCTCGTGGTTGGCTACTGATAGCCTCTGTGGCAACGAGCAACTTACATTCATCTACATGAGTTCCGGGAAGAATCATCTTGCGAAATAAAATACCGTTTACGAAAAACCGAGAGGCGATCATATTTCAATGTGTATTTGATGCAGTGAAGAAACGATGCCAGACAGAAGGATTACATCACAGCCAGAGCCAGACTGAGCCGTATGCATGGAAGACATACATCAGCAAACATGCCAAAAAGTATACAATTGAGGTTTCCGTTTGTTAAAAAACAAACATTCCTTAATTAATTTCAAACGTGTCCTGTGGGTATAAGACGTATTGGATGAAATGGAGGCAAACATTTCTGTATTTTCTTTTTTGTGTTATGATACATTGAATAATGGGACAAATTTGTGTGGTTATCTTGCATTACAAAATGATATATTGAAACCGTACACGAATTGGAATTACAACAAAATATCACGACATTTGACCTTTAGTGCACCACATGTATGCGTAATGAATACAAGAACATACCATAATGTTTGGCATTTTATTTGGTTTCCTTTCACGGTGCCTTATATGGTCAATGTTTTATGAATTTCAGTAATATTACACATTCTGTATTTTTTTCACATTTGGAAGAAGGATATCTCTGAAAGTAATTGCCAAATAAGGTTGTGAGTGTATTATATTCAGTTCATTCTTCAATACATAACTGGCAGAAAACATTTTCAAAATAATCAAAGGTTTGAATGTTACATGAGTATTGGTTGCAAGGTAAAACTATTTATTTTACAAATAAATTATTTAAAATGTTTGCAGCAGTTGTATAATAGAGTGTATTTTGATTTTTATTTTAATAAAAAAGTCAACTTTTATGAACCTC
>BSQZ01000034.1:510000-532500 GCA_033239005.1 Lamellibrachia satsuma | reverse complement strand
AAATATAACAACGACGTGATATTTTTCATGAATACGACCAAGAAGAAAGATGTGAAATTATGAAAATACTGACTTCAGAAAAAATACTACAACTTCAGTTTGTTTTACCCTATTTTTTAAATTATTCTTTCTTGCTTGATTTATTAGATATTCATCACATCACGCACACGCACACGCTCACGCACACACACACGCACACACACGCATTTATTAGTCAATTAATAATTAGCCAATCATATCACAATTGTCATTATCTAATTACGAATGAATAGGTTTAAGCTGGGTCGGTGCGATGACGTGACTTGTACGAATTTAGACAATCGCAATATACATTACAAGATTGTGTAGTTACGTATGAATGGCGACATTACGTCGACCCGAGCAATGGATGATCATTACGAAAAGCATCAATGGATTTGCTCTTTGAACACTCTTTCCCATTTGTTGTAATACTCTTTGAACACTCTTTCCCATTTGTTGTAATACGTCGCTGTCACAACTCTAGCAACATCGGGCTTTCACTGCGAACACATCTTGTGAATATTTTAAAACACCACGACAATATTTAAAAAACAGCCATCCAAAGCAACGAATACCACATGAGAATTTAACAAGGAGGCCATTGGCTTATCATCAGGGGTCCAACAACATTAATCGATTTGTAGCCCCATTACCACAACATACATGTAAATTTTTTTATTCGCACTGCTTAGGATACATTTTGATAACAAACATGCATAACGAAGACGACAGAGACGAACACGGCAGGGAATGAAGCTACGACAACAATAAATAATCGCCAATATGCATCTTCAGTAACCCTGACCTACATTGTGTTCCTGACAATAGCACATGCATCTCTCCGACTCTCTCAAAATAGTTCCACTTGATCATGATTTTTATGTCACTTCGACGAACCTCCATTAACCATCACATAAAGGCTGACTTTTGCGAGAAATGTACTTCCGTCATAATCAATTTATTTGGGTTTTGCTGTTCTGAATATCGAAGCGTTCTTTTTACCTATTTTGAGTAATAAATAATAATATGCCGTAATAAAAATATCTTGATGTGGTACAGTTGGTTGGTGATAAATATGTGTATGGGGAATATGAAAACCTACCATAAAGTCTGTGATTTTTCCATTTTGCAAGCGTTATACAAAATGTAGCGTCACTTGCCTGTTAAAAATAAATGTACTTCATATGAACGTATTGATGGTAACGCAGGAATACAAAATTTGCAATACAAGAAATGCAGTGTAGGTTGTTATTTTATGAACTTTCGTTCACACAATTATAACTGCAATTATTCAGCGTAAACTGTTCACAAGTATTTGTGTGCAAAGCAGATCGATTTTTTTTCCAATTACATCGCACGACACCGTATCGTACGACATAAACAGACAAACGTCGCGCATGTAAACAACCCCGCGAGACCGATTAGCGAGGCCATTTTGTGGCAATGAATGTGTGGTAGTCGTAGTCTGATGCAATATTTTAAGCAGCGACCGCCACCACCCACAGCTGTCGCTCGTGCAAACGAACACACAATACACAATTTGTGTGTACTTCATTGTGCGAAAAAAATCGCACGACCAAAATCGGACAATAAATCGATCGTGTAAGCGTGCGTTTTCGAAATAACGTGACAAGGAGACTGTAATCTATTTTCGGAAATGTTCTTGTATCCGATCATCAGCTGGGAGGTCTTCACACAATAACGCCTGTCGCATCTTATCATTGTTATAAGTATGATCGCGTTCTCTCCGTTTGACGTTTAGGTAAACATTTTCAAGATCCCTCCTCAATTCGATTCTATTTCGCCCGTCTCATTCCCATCTCATTTCGCGAAAAATCAAGCCTACCTAGTGTCATCTACGACAGCTCTTTTATGCAAGTTTGTTGTTTAGCTTTGATGAAATCTATTAAAGAAACACTATTAAATGATATATGTCGGAATCCGTTTAAAATTAAGCGGATTTGGCGAAAATGGTTCCACCTGTATATAATGTACACCTAAGGCCATTCAGAGTGTTGACATTTTTTGCTATTTTATTTACACACATATGCCCACGGCAAGTTGCGCAAGCGGAAGGTCGCAATAAATAATGACATGTGAAAATAAGAAGTAGGCTGAAGAGCACATTATTTCAGTATGATTTAATGTGGCTCAGTGGGATTGCGCCTTTATTGAACAATGCGTACATGATACATGATGCGATTATCTGTGCGCTGGAAACGACCAGCTGAATTCATGACCAAAAACCTGGAAACGACAGCTGCACAACATTCCACCTGGTAAAATTATGACCCCTTTAATTGTTTGAAATGACCCTTGATTTTAATTATGGGTAACTTAATGGTAATTTCAAACAAATAAAACTTTCATCTGAAGCATTAAGGAGCATCACCAAATATGCAATTAAATGGTAATTTAATTTAATTTCATCTAATAAACAAATTAGTAGATATTTTAAAAGATGAAATGACTGGGTTTCTCAGTTGACCATTTAATTTTTTTATTTTTAAATGAGGCCTTTATTTGTTTCAGATAACTATTAATTTTTATTGTTGAGACGACCCCTTGATTTGCGCGTATGTGCGTGCGTGCGTGCGTGCGTGCGTGCGTGCGTGCGTGCGTGCGCAGTACATGATTAAATTAGCAGTTGTTATAAATGTTGAATGATTATTGATTTATTTAAAGAATGATTATAATTATAATTTGTGTGTGCTTTACATTTTAGTGAGTGAGCACATATTGAAGAATTAATTAATAGATGTAGACAACTAACTTAATTGACAGTTTTCGCTCGCCGACCGTTTCATGTATAACCGCACAGGCGTGTGGAGGTGTGCCCTAGTTGTGTGCTTCAGCTCCACTAATAATTTAGAGGTAAGTTGAATGGTAAATGCAGCCATTGGACGGAAAGTTGTATAGTTAAACGAACTTACTATAGTCGTATTTTATGAGGTCTATACAATTAAATGTTCAGGAATTAGACGGTATACCGATATTATGCCTTGGTAGCTGAAGTCATCATGCCATTGAGCAAAATGTCTGCATTAGTTACATAAAGGTTAACATGCTAAATATTTTGACATTCATAATAGTTGCAATTGCTTAGTTGCAAATGGAAATAATCTCCAGAATGTTCATATTAAACATATTATTTGTAAAGCACGAACAGGCACTTTTTTACATTTAAGTAAAGTGTTACATCACGGAGCAGAATTAAAACATATCCAGACAGTGATCTTACAACGTGAGAGTTGTAATATAATGTAATGTAATATTAAAGTTCATATAACTATGTATAATCACATTGTTGCATAATTGTAATAGTCTGACCATAGACCACTGGTCCTAAATTTCAATGACAGGCCTGAATCGATCACGAGAATATTATGTGTATATAACGTTTTTACTCTGTGTCCTTTTGGTTTTCGTCGTGTCATGGCTTTCCCTGTACGCTGTCGTCGATACAGACCAATTTCACTCATCTGCTCACCACATAGAGGGGAATACCCAAACACAAACATCGCCATGTTCAGGCTATATTTAGCAGAAAATAAAGCAGATTAGGTTTATATTATTCGTAGAGGCGCAGTTTAGCCGAAGTAATAGTTACATATATACCTAGCATGACACACAAAGCAGCCTGAAATTTATAAAAAAAAACATGAAATACGCGATATATATATATATATATATATATATATATATATATATATATATATATATATATATATATATATATATATATATATATATATATATATATATATATATATATATATATATATATGTTTGTGTGTGTGTGTGTATATGTGTGTATATGTTTGTGTGTGTGCGTGCGTGCGTGCGTGTGTGTGTGTGTGGGTGGGTGTGCCTGCGTGCGTACGTGCGTGCGTGCGTGCGTGCGTGCGTGCGTGCGTGCGTGCGTGCGTGCGTGCGTGCATGCGTGCGTGCTTGTGTGTGCGTATTTAAAGGTTTTTTATGTTTCAGTGTCAGTCACGTTTTCAACGTCACTTATTTGTAAATTGAGACGTAAAAATTTTAGTGGAAAAAAACTAAAATACCACGATATCGCAATTATGCCTTTTATCTAGCAATAATATTATTATATGAACGACCAGAAAATGTATTATATGATATATACAGAAAACATTACGACAAAGCACACGAATAGAAAATAATGGACAAAAGCTATATTTGATTCATGAAATTAATTCATAAAACGAACGGAAGTTCTTCACCGGAAACTAGACTAATATTCTTGTTTGACGTTGATGCTATAATTTACATATCAACCAAACATTTTCATAATTACGCAGTGTTCTCACACTTACAATACGCATTAGTCACAATGAAATGTTTGCCAACATATAAAAAGTACTTGAAAGTCACCACGCAATACTTAGTGTCCTACTCAAGATGCGTGTCATACGATACTGAACAAAATGACTAAATAACGATATCTGAATCACAAACATGTATGCAGATACCAGTATTTCGAAACACTTCTAATTAATAAATATTTAAACATGCTTTCCGACTGTCTGACAAAAGAAGTGAAAAATAGTCATAATTGAACACCACAAATGTTATTGTCAGTAGCAATTTCAAATGCCAATATGATACCGGCAACTGCGCGCAGTACACTGATATAAAATAAGTAATTACAAAAAAAAAAACAATTATAAAAAATTCCCAAAGTGTCCCGCTGTAACCAGTAGCCAAACTATATATCACATTGTGTTACATGAGAACAAGTATCTCAGTCTCATCGCAAGACCACTAGTTTTTTTTTCTGAGAAACAACTTTCTGAACACTGATAATTTTTTCAGCAGCTCCATCTAGTTGGAGTTTATCGATTAAGTGGTCATCCATGTGGACCAGAGGTTGGAAACTCCTCGTCAAATCTCTGAACGTCTGCGTTAATTGATTTAAATTTCCAAGTATGGAGCAATCACCAATGGGTGACCAACGAATTATTCCAAGCAGTACATCGTTGCGTAATTTAACTTCGGTTTCATCACGTTGAGGTGGTCACATCCTCACGTGGTGTATCGCGTGGTTTGTCAGGTGGACGTGACCAAGAGTTTGTCAACGTCATTGCTCAATCCATGGTCAGCTAATACGTCACTAATCACATCAGCAGAGACTTTCATCAGACTAATGTAGTGTTCACCATGCCCTTCCGCCATATGGCCCAGAATTAGAGGTGGTAATCGGTGGTTAAATTCTTCATGTGGCGACACAGCTGTTGTAGTTGTAGACTTGAGAAGGCAAAGAAGTTCACCTGATAAAGATGCACAGCCTTCTGCGAAGTGATATGATCACCAAATGTTCCACAGTTTCTCATGCAAGGTATTCATCGACTTCATCGCCCAAGATATACGAGGTGAGCGGAGAAACATCGGCGGCGAAAGGGTGATTCACGAGGTCATTAACAATATCGCATCTCAACGTTTCCGCAGAACGATAAATACCGACGAGACGCAGCTGATCAGCCATAGCTTCAAACTGGCAGTTACCGTCAGGTCGCGAGTCCAGCCGAAGTGACAATCCCTGTGACTGAAAAGTGTTCAATCTATCGTCATGAATTATCTGAATGTGGTACTTTCGTTGGTGGTATTGTAATGGACTTGCGTCGTGGTGTATTTCCTTTTCCCGCGTAATGCTTGTGACGTAATTGACAGAAAACCACTTAACAATGTGTTCGTTACTGTTCGGTGATTGAAACCTAATTTTGTAGCGTTGTAACACAAGGTACGGCTTTATTACATGTCCTTTGGTGGCATAGTGTCGCCTGGGAATGTTGTACTGTTTGTCCTTTAATCGCACAAGTACTTTCTCGTTCAATTTGTGTGGCGGGTTTTCCTCTTCGAACCATGCGCCTCAGTTTTTCGAAGCTTTCAATGCTGTCGTCCTGTGTTGGTTGCGGCGATCTTCAAATGCATTAACATCGGACAAGGACGGCTCAATGCTGACTGTGTTGGGAGCAACACGCTCTTGTTGGACTAGGTGTATACTGCCTTCCTGACGACTCAATGTGCGATTACTTCGCCTTCCATAGTAAACCTGAAATGGATATCTCCACCCAAGCCCCTCCTTCGGATCTTCGTTCAAAACTATCGAGTATGATGCCATCTGTTTGGCACAATTAATCCACCGATTTCGGAAGTTGATCATATCAAACAACCGTTTTTCTTTAGACTTCGATGAGATCGTTCGATTTTTCCTTGTGACTGAGGGTGGTAGCTCGAACTCACAATCCCTTTAACCTGAAGTTTCTCCTTAAGTTGTTTAACTGCACCAATAAACTGTGTTCCTCGGTCAACTGCAACACTTTAGGAGGACAATGTGCGGTGAATATGCCAAATAATTCCCTAGCTACCACCAACAAGTCCTTGCAGTGGTCTGAGCCATAAGTAAAGGTTAAACACATCAATGACCGATGTATCTGAACGTTTGATGTTGAACTGGCCACTTGCTCATGTCCTTTTCATCGTCGTCATCATATTCTACGTCATCTCCATTATCAACATAATAATCATCCTATTTATCTTCATCTTTACCACCATGTTCATTTTCATTATCATCATCTTCTTCATCATAATAAGCATCTTCATAATCACCGTCATCATCATAGTCTTCTTCTTGATCATCCTCTTCATCATACTCTTCATCGTCATCTTAAGCATCATCATCACCATCATCATCTTCGCCTTCGTCATCACAGTATTATTCTTCAACTTCGTCGTTGTCATCATCATCATATTTATCATATATATATATATGTGTGTGTGTGTGTGTGTGTGTGTGTGTGTGTGTGTGTGTGTGTGTGTGTGTGTGTGTGTGTGTGTGTGTGTGTGTGTGTGTGTGTGTGTGTGTGTGTGTGTGTGTGTGTGTTTAGGATGTACGTGTTGTATTCAATGTGTTCGTGTCTTTCTTCGACATTAGTTGATGGTCAGTCATTGTTATTACATTTGGGCCTGCATGTTATTACAAAATGGGCACCCCAGAAATTATTACAAAATGGGCCTCATGTTATTACAAAATGGGTTAAACGGTTTATTAAAAAAATGGGCCTCCTGTTATTACAAAATTGGCCTGCTTTTATTACAAAATGGGTCCATATTACAAAATGGGTCGTTTATTACAAAATGGGTCGTAACAGACATATTACTGATATTGCCTAAGAAACCGCAAATATAAGAGGCGTATAAGAGGCTTGAACAGCAGCTTTTCATGGCAGCGTTTTGGCTTTCAACATTGAGGACTGTGGGTCGGATGAACAAAAGCACACGTACACGCAAATGTACATATATGATACGCGTGCAATTATTTGCATGCACGCATGTACACACGTAGCCGCATACCAAATATACACCCGTAGCTACGCACAAGCACGCATTATCGCAGTCCGAGGTGTCCACACTTGAACGGAGCCGAACAAGTAGTCACTACGCCACCGACCAATGACGTTACGACGTTGCTACTCCACCACTCAGCGTAGAGGGGCTTGGTTGCACGTCACGCACGCGGCGCGAACGCATAAAATGGTTCGGCGATGTCTCTACGACAGCATTGCCTGAGAATCTCAGCAGAAGACACTACAGACGTTCCCAAAGAGTCAACGCCGACATATCACTGACACGTCGACCGACGCAAGAGCACGTTACACTCAAGTATACCGCCACAGTTCGTCTCAAGTAAGCAAGACTCTATCTAAGCGTTTTCTTCGCTTTTGCAGCATACGTCGTTATTCATTGAACATGTGTTTCCATTGTATACGATCTTTCACTTTCATGTTCTGCTTATTCCACCGTATCTTCGTCCTCTCCTTTATGTTGTCCCTCCACCGTCTTTGCGGCTTCCTGTTCTTCGTTTGCCTTCCGTCAGACTTACGAAGATCACGACACCAGATGTTTACTTCAAGTGGCAACCAAAAAGTGTTCTATGATATGCAACCAAAAAGTTAAAACTCTGTCTGCAAAGTGCTGCATATTATTCCCTCCGATTTAACGTACATACCTGTGCTATCTGGTGATAGTTTCTTAATTGTTAAACATAATACTTAATAATATTGTTAAACATAATGTTACGATATAAATCAATGTTAAAAGGTACGTTCCTATATAACGTGATATTCAGTCCTTGGGACTGTTCAAAACGCTCTGCACTTCAACACCTGGCAGACCTGTTTATTCAAGCGCCGTCTCAACGTTTCTGGGAAGCATTCAGCCATGCTGCAATTACTGCGCGAAGAATATTCGTTCACATACCCATCTCTGTATGTTGCCAGGCACTCGTTTATACAGCTGAGTGATATGTGGCAACGTGGAGTTCTCTCGATTGCGAGTCTGGCGTTCTAACCAATGCACCACCGTGCCCCCATGAAAGCATAACGCAGCATTAGCTACGTTGCACACAACACGAACTATTTCACTTACTAATGTTGCCAGTTGTTAGAAACTGCATCGTCGACATATCAGCTGATTGTTGAAACATACGTGATAATCGCATATGTTTCAAATAATGTACACATTTATGCAGCACATGTACTTAGTAATTATTATATCAAATAGCATATTTGCAAATTGCATCCCCGGTAATCATCCGAGACGGTGGCGGAGTAACACAAATAATCGGGCGATTAAAGGGAGATGCAGATCGCAAAATCACCACTTATGTTGATTACTCATACTTAACAATTTTAGTAAATTCAAAATTGAATATGTCCTCTTCATCGCAATCGGTTGTCATCCGTTTCGGTCTGCCATTTCTTATGCGATGACGTAAACAATAATTCCGTCGTCATCGCTCCCGCCATTACGTACACGTTGACCTTTTTAACGTAAATTAATAATCATAAGTAATCGCACGCCCAATCATATCGGCATTGGGTAGAGCATATTATATGCGTGAGTAATAATAATGTGTTTGTGATCCTTCGTACGGTATGTGTAATCTGAATGCAGCTGCCTACGCATTTCCACCGCCGCCTTCTGCGAAACACCATAGATGAATGGTGTGTGACCTTTTACCTCCAAACAGTGTCATCGTCACCATGATTATCAACATCAGCAGAAACTGCTGCTGCTGCTGATGTTGCAGAATCAGCAACACCAGCAGAAACAACACAGTTTCCGTAATTGGCTGCAGAAGCAATTTCACAATGGCCAGAATATATGTTGATTGAAGCTTATCACACCACCCATACCAACTAGATGACGCGACAATAAAATTAATGGTATTCACATTCAAAGCTTATTCTGGGAGGTTTTTCGTGTTATTCCTAATTATATACTATGCTGTGTAATCCCGTATACCTCCATGTCCCATACTTCGCGTCAAAAGTGAGACCCACTTAAAAAGAAACAACCTCGCCACCTAATGAGAACGCAATCCCCTGCCGTCACTCTGAGTAACTGATGCACAAGTGCTTTATGGCATAACTCACCGCGCGCGGTATCCGCGTAAACACCTACTTGGGCAACTGTTATTCGATTCCCACGTTAGAGATGACGCCAATGACACTGGGCCTCCAAACGCTGTATTGACCAATTTCGTAGACACAGAAACCAACTGGCGCAGTGCGCCTCCAGTTTATGACCTGATGCCGGACGTATGTTTCTGTTCCCCTACGTCTTCAGGGCACACAACTACCGAGGAAAATATCAATGTGAAATTATATTTGACTTGAATTTTGAAGGTTAACATGAAGAACATAAGGATCAAAACTCCTCCAGGTCACCGATGTGTGTATCTAAAAGGAATGTCCAGCTGGTATTTATAGTTCCCTTCATCCGGCTGAAAAGCTTCCTGGCACCACAATTCTACCTAACAGCACAGGTTCGATTTCCTCACAAACTTCAATCTCACGAAGTCCCACTTTAGGACGCGCCTGTTATGTCCCGTCAAGTCTAACGACTGCTGGTTACAGTCTCTGTCTCTTGTTTCTTCTCTCAACTCTCCATCATCTGCTGTGTTGTAACACTGATCTCAACTCTCCATCATCTGCTGTGTTGTAACACTGATCTCAACTCTCCATCATCTGCTGTGTTGTAACACTGATCTCAACTCTCCATCATCTGCTGCGTTGTAACACTGATCTCAACTCTCCATCATCTGCTGTGTTGTAACACTGATCTCAACTCTCCATCATCTGCTGCGTTGTAACACTGATCTCAACTCTCCATCATCTGCTGTGTTGTAACACTGATCTCAACTCTCCATCATCTGCTGTGTTGTAACACTGATCTCAACTCTCCATCATCTGCTGTGTTGTAACACTGATCTCAACTCTCCATCATCTGCTGTGTTGTAACACTGATCTCAACTCTCCATCATCTGCTGTGTTGTAACACTGATCTCAACTCTCCATCATCTGCTGTGTTGTAACACTGATCTCAACTCTCCATCATCTGCTGCGTTGTAACACTGATCTCAACTCTCTATCATCTGCTGTGTTGTACCATTGATCTCAACTCTCCATCATCTGCTGTGTTGTAACACTGATATCAACTCTCCATCATCTGCTGTGTTGTAACACTGATCTCAACTCTCCATCATCTGCTGTGTTGTAACACTGATCTCAACTCTCCATCATCTGCTGTGTTCTAACACTGATCTCAACTCTCCATTATCTGCTGCGTTGTACCACTGATCTCAACTCTCCATCATCTGCTGTGTTGTAACACTGATGTCGTCCATCCATCTCAAGTAGACGCGCCTACGCCACATTATATGATGTATTATAATACGCAAGAGTGCATGCGCTTTGGCTGATTAGATATGATGTATATCACCACAAAAACACGGTAAAGGTCGAACATAAAAATGTTAATATGCTATCAACGTTGACATGCACTACGGAAGCAAGCAATGTAAGTGGAATGAAGAAACGACATATATTACAATGAAAACTACTGGTGTCCAAGTCTTGATCAGTAATGTTGGAACACGAGTGCATTACAACACAAATGGAGACAGGCATACGAATGTGTATTATTGTACATCTTGCGTTTATATTGTCGTGTGATTATTAGAAGCCATCCGTGAGTAATTGTAATTACACTTGCATCCTGTTTCTTGTAGATATGCCGCAAGAGGTCAGTGTTATCGTCGCGCTGTGCACGCTCGCAGTCGTGTACGCGGGAACTATTCCAACAGGGGATCTCCCGAAATTAGCGCCGAGACGACCAGCCAACCGCCAGATCATCACCACGAGAAGCCACCAGTTGCCTGATGTGCAAAAACGAAATTTGCACATGTTTAGTGAGTATCGCTTGGTGGCAAGTAGCAAGAAGTGGTTAACTATTTACCGTTGTCGGCCATGTTGTCCTTATCGCCAGCTACCGTGTGTTAGGTTTACATGTTTAAGTAAGTTTTTTATGCAATTATTGTGTGCACGAATATCCGCTTTCATAACTGGGACACACGCGGCGGTAGAGACATTGAAACGACAGTGATATGACAGATAAATCAGAGTTTTTTTGCGTTAAATGAGAGATCGGGAATCATTGTGAATTTATAATAACCCTCCAACGTAACCAGATCTACGCGGATCGCCGGTAAACTCTAAAAGATTAATATGCGTGGTACCATGATTCATGTAGTAAAAATACGGGGCAGACCTTAAAGTTATGGTCATCAGCGGTGGCAAATACTATTTCGGGAACCCACTTTATGTTTCTGTCAACATAAACCACGGCTAATTCGAGGGTTGTTTTTAGCAGACGTCAGAACTTTAAGAAAAGCGCAATGTGTTTTTGTTTGAGATAATTGCGATTGAGTCTTAAGACAGTTATGTCAACGAAAGTGAATTCTGGAACAACTGTTATGTATTTTTTTAATGATGACGACGATGATGATGACGAAGATGACGACGACGAAGACGACGACGACGTCGAGAGTAACGACGACGAAAAGTGGTATCTTAAAGTAGGTGTGTGGCTGACCAACAAAGCGTCATTGCTTTAAATGTGATGCGTACTGATATGCGGTTCAGGGTCCGTTTTAATGTCGCCTACTTAAACTACGCAGTTACTATGTATGTGCGTAAACACTAAATTTTGCATAGCTAAGTAGTTGCGTAAAACTAAGCAAGTCGGGTTTATGTCGCGCGCCTGACCTATTTCTTAGCTAAGAATGCGCGTAAGGCTATCACGTGGTAAGATGAGTCGTTATCAACGGGCAATCCCCGGGATTTCACTTCCCATAATCCCGTTAGTGACATGCCGAAAGCACGCGACACAGTCGACACCGTTCAACGGAAGGGAAAGCAGTTTAACTTGACACCGAGTTGAGCTGTTTGTTCGAGCAATACTCGCAGCATGCCACAATTTAACAGTATGAATTGAGGAACAACGTGACCAACCTGCGATAGAAACAGAAAGTGATTGCTTATTATTTACTATGCCGGCTTTATATATACATAGTTTTAGGAGGTCAGCAAACATGCCTATGCTATTCAACAGCGTCAGATTCTAAATAATTATCAGACATCCAGTGTTTATTATTGTATTAAAGTTATCAAAAAGAAAGCACAGTCTGATTAACACAACTTATTTTATTAATGCACATAACGTTTTTAAATGAAAGTTTAATTCATTAATTATTAATTCATTACAAATTCACAGTCGTCAACACTGTAGCTTGTAAGCAGCTAAAATACAGTTTTCCATTAATGCACAATCCATGTTTTTATCCAAAACCTTGAGTGAACAGACTGCTTCACAGCTTGATGAATGACAGTTCCAGTCTCTGATGCGGTTTTACACCCCTTAATGAGGATTCCTGCTGGTGTGTCAAGTGTTCGTAGAAGCGAACGTATCGTGATACGAGTCGGGTGAATGCAGCAGCCACTCTCTGGACTGTTTTAGACACTGTTGCTAGTTGCTAATGCCAAACAAATCGCCGACAACCACTTGTAAGTTACTGTATTGTACACGCAAATAAGCGCAAGGCGACAAGACATCTGGAGCGTTGCTGTGAGCGAGCCGTTTTGAATAGAAATAAAAACATTGTCACCGGTCAAATCAACTAAGTCTATAATGTCATCACGACTGTCTCTAAACAATCTCCTCCTGCATAATCCTAATCTTGCTGCGTCATTTGGTCGATGTACTTGTCGGAGAGCCGCCATTTTGAAAATCCCTAAGAACTTCTTAGTGGACTAACGCTACAGGGGTATGAGGCGTCGACTACGTAGGGTGTTACGCCCACTGCATAGTCGAAGTAGACGACATGAAATCTTAGTGCTAAGTAAACTTTCTTAGCCGCTAAGTAGGCGACATGAAACCGGCCCCGGTTCCGTCAGTTTGATCTATGTGTAACCAGTCATCCAGGGATATGTGTCAACCTTGTTTTTTAAACACATTCACGCTGCTAGCAGTTACACAATCTGTAGATAATGTGTTCCATTAATGTATTGTCCTCTGTGAGAACAAGTACTTCGTGATATCCAATCTACACTGATCCTGCACAAATGTTAACTCATGTCCTACTATCTTTCTTGAGTGAGAAAAAATATTTCTATCAATATTTTCATACCCATTCGATATCATAGAACACTTCAATTTCATCTGTTAATCTCCTTGTCTGTATAGTTGTTAAACCACATTCTTTTAGACGTTCTTCATATCTAAGGTCTCTCGGTTCTGGAATAATATTAGTAGCTCTCCTCTGTATTCGTTCAAGCGTAACTATATCCTTCGTACGATATGGTCTCCAACCTTGTATACAGTTTTCTAAATTATGCCTGACTATTCCTTTATACAGAGTTATAATTAGCTGTTTTCCTTTTATGTTATATTTCTCCTAATCAACCCAAGAATTTGATTATCGCATGAAGCTGCAATACCACACTGCTCTGAAACTTTCATATCATCACTTATTTTTACTCCTCAGTTCTTTTATTTTACGGAAATACATAAAACTGTATCTCACATTTTATAGTTTACATCCACGTTTCCGTGTCCTGTGCGCTGGCATTTACATTTCCCTAAATTTAACAACATCTGCCATTTTTCAGACCGTTTAGCTGATTTGTCTAGATCGTTTTGTGAATGTTGTTTATTTGTTGTTTATCACCATCGTTGTTAACATTTATAAACACGTTTGTGTCATCCGCAAATTTCGACACGTTGCTTGTTATATTATCATCCAAGTAATTTATATATATATATATATATATATATATATATATATATATATATATATATATATATATATATATATATATATATATATATATATATATATATATATATATATATATATATATATATAATAATAATAATAAAGGTCCTGTTACTGTTCCTTGTCGTATTCAACACTGGTTTCCAATTTGAAATCTCCCCATCTACCACAACACGCTGTCTTCTGCCGGTCAGCCATTTTTCTATCCAGTCAACAAGATTTAACAAGATTGCCATCCCAAACAACAAGTTCCAGATGGCAAGTGGACAAGGAAGCCATTGGCTTATCGAGAGTCCATTCAATTATGATTATGATACCATGGGCTTTCACTTACGTGGTAATCTTTGATGTGGCAATTTGTCGACAACTTTCTGAAAATCTAAATATATAGCATCTACTGGTGATCCTTCGTCTATCCACTTGATTTTGATTTTTTCAAACAACATAACACATTTAATAAGCATAACCTGGCTTTTTGAAATCCATATTGAGATGGATTTAATAATTTATGCTTAACAAGGAAGCCCAACATATGGTATTTGATTAACCTTTTTAATAATTTATAAATCACTATGTTAAACTCACTGGTCTGTAATTGTCTGACTTATTTATCGAACCCGTTTTAAATAATGGTATGATGGTGGCTTCTTTTCATTCAAAAGGAACCACTCCATCTTTTACTGACTATTTGAGCCGTCTTGTATGCCATTTTTAGAATAACTTCTTTTGAACTTCTTTGTAGACCGTTTTCCTTGTTTTTATTAAGGAAAACATTGATCAAAGATACTCTCAATTTCATATTTTAGAATGTTCCAACATTCAATTGCGGTCTTATTCCTCAGCATGTTATTCAAATCTAGCTTTGTTAAGTATTTTCTTTTATTTACCTTTGTGGAAGTTTATCCTGTATTTTTTATTTTACATTCTGATTTTACTTTGATGTCAAAATGTATTTGATTATGATCACTGCTACCCAATTATTTATATTTTTACACTGTCCACTAATTTATTTTGTGAAGACAAAACTATATATAATACATTTTGGCCCATGGTTGGGACGTGTTGAGTAAGGAAGCTGTTCTGTAATAAGAACAGAAACTGTTGGTCCTCTCCCATGTACTCTCTAGAAATTTCCGTTGTGTGTATCCGTGAATGAAATCTCCCATTATAATACATTCCCCTTAACTCACTTTCTTTATAGCGTTTTGTATTTTTGCGTTATCCTGTTCGTTTATGCTTGGACTTATGTCAACTAATCTAATAGGTAATGTTGAATTTCCTGAACTATATTGCACCAAACAGTTTCTGATTCACTTTCTAATTTTATTTCGTAAGCCTGAATAAATTCTTTAATATATAAAATCACTCCCCTTCTTCCTATTCGATCTCTCCGAAACATTATGTATCCTGTCAATCCCAATTTAACATCTGTTATGTCCATGTTGGCCCATGATTCGGATATACCAATTATGTGAGGATTAATATCTTCCACCATAATGTTTAATTAATTTGTCGTATTTACTATGCTCCTTGCATTTAAGCATACGCATTTATAACAAGCTTCAGAAATGTTGCCGGACATTGTGTTACTGGTTTGTACGTACTTGTTGCCTCTTGTCGTGTTTGAGGCATCTCTAAGTATCCCCCCGCGCTTCTAGTTTAAACTACACTTGCTACCGAAACTATTGTTGATGTTACCCATGCCACTGTCGACTGCTGCTGAGAGTTCATACGCAAACACTGCTGCATCCTTTTCACTTATGTGAAGCCCATTCCCCATTAATATATCAGCCATCCCAACAAAACATCTTCACACAGACACAAGTCCAACACATAGCTGCTGAACTAGCATGTTCATTGCCATCCTCCGACAGTTTCGTTAACCATGCCCCCTGCTTCCCATTACTGGTAAAATGCCTGACATAATTATCTGCTCAACCCGTGTCTGCTGAAGTGTACTAACTAACTGCTTGCATTTCCTAACTATGACAGTTGTACCCTCCTTCTCTGCGTTATTGGTCCCTACATGTACTAAATGGATTCTCCCTTGCCATGACCCAAGCTTTGTTCAACCTTCTCTGTTATAGCCTCTATTTTGCCCATGAAAAGCGAATCACCTCGTCGTTCCCTTGTTTAGCGATCTATCAGTCTTCCTAACTATCGAATCTCCCACAAACACCCCCGCTGTCTTCATCACCCCTCTGTCACTCCCTCAGAGTAGCTCTTGCGTCGGAACCCTTCCGTCGCATGCTGCCCTACAGTCGTCGTGTCACCTGGCAGCAGGTTGTCCATCTCTGTTTCGGACATCAACATGTCACCCCCCCCCCCGTCTCCTGACTATCTTGTGCTCCTGTCGCCTTCACTCATCCCTCCCATCACCCTCCTTCCCGTCTCACGCCTTCCTCCTCCTTCGCTCCCGTCTCATTCGCTCCCGTCGCAATCCCACTCATTGCCTTCCCTCCCGTCTCCTTACGTCTTGTCTCCTTACGTCCTTTCATCCTACCTTCTCTCAGCCTCCTCCCAGACTGAGGTGAGCTCTCCCTGTCATCTCTCATTTCGAAAACGACGTGATCACTCAGAACAAATACATCCTCCACCATAACCTTATCAATGTTGTTGGGGTCAGAAATGCAAAGAAGGTAAATTATATAATTACCTCTTGTTCATGTTTCCATAGTTTACTCCATAGAATCTTAATGCATCAGTGAACGGTTGTCCATTATATTTCTGTCTTCTTCTTTTACCCGCTAAGTGTTGCATTTATTTGAAATCACCAATCATTATTACACATGAGCCTGGTTTTCCTCTTGCTAATAGCAGACTGTGCATCTTAGGATGTGGAGATGTGGTAACATATACGATGTATGCTTCAGCATTGTCAAATAATGTAGTAATGACCTCCGTTCTGGCAGAAATACCATTCTTAAGAATTGGCGCTTTGGGGATGCGTGGGATATACGGAAATCCCAATGCGTGGACATAGTTCCGGTGTTGTTGTCTCGATCGATGGCAACTGAAGACGAGGAACACTCTTAATGTGTGTGTGCATTATCCGATTACTTTCGCTGCAATTACGCAGGAAGTGGTGTCATGGACTATGGCTCCGACATATGTCCATTGCATTCTCGATAATTAGCCAAACAACACGAGTGGATCTCCTCCATCTAAACAACATTTTTACTATTAATAATAAAAATAAATCCCCAAGACGCCGTTATTAATTATATTCACGAACAGTTGACGTACAAAAGTCATGTAGATATCACAGTCTGTTTTATTAAGTAATACGGTTAACCAACATTTATGTATATTTTTCTAAATGTTTACACAGTTTAGCAAGATGTGTCGAGATGTAACAATTATATATATATATATATATATATATATATATATATATATATATATATATATATATATATATATATATATATATATATATATATATATATATATATATATATATATATATATATATATATATATATCAACACACGAATCAGATAAGTCAATGGAATTACATTCCCATATACAAATAAATAAACAAACAGGTATACCAGGTGTTCAACTATTTAAGCGAACAGCTTCGAGTGACTGGGTCAAATCGATACCGGTCAGTGCCACAAAGGTCGCCCATCAATTATATTTACCTTGAGATTTTCTAACACGAGTCCGATATTGACGTTGGCAGGAAGCGATGACTAACAGCGTGCCTACTCGGCCTGCGTATTCGACCTGCGATCAATATGCTGGGACTGCAGCCAACGTCAGCCCCAGCCAATTGTTTGCAGTCCAGGATTGTTTCAAACACAACTCTCAAATTTGTCTTTGACAGGAGTGCTTGATTTACTGCGAACGAATTTGGCTTGCGTACAAAGCACAGGAAAACAACGAACGTCACACGGGAAAATTACTAACGTCAATCGCATCTCGTGGCCGATCCAAGCACATTATCGGCATTAGTAAGCCGCCATGATTGGGCGGCAGCTAGATTAAAATGACGCGGCATCGCAACTATTTATTTGATGTGGTAATTACCTCTTCTTCTTCAAGTACAGCTTATGACTCTGTATTAGCCATATGCGAAATATGGTTAGAATATTTTTGCCAAGAAACTGCTTGTATTCTTTCCGAATATTTTGCATGTGTCATAAAATGAAGAGAGAAACTGATGGGAGCCGATGGCCGACGTCTCGGGTCAGGGCAGGTTTCGTTAGATATATGTTTGTTGCATTTTTGATTTTCCATCTGAATCAGTTCTCTTCGTGACCTAGTGTTCTTTTTTCATAATAGAAACAAAACAAGATAACAAAGGAACTCTCCTAGACACATGACTTTGTATGAAGGACGCCGTCAAGACTCCGCAACAATCCAAACTGGACAATATTGATCAGTATTAAGGAACTCCTTCAGAAAGCAAAAACTATGGTAGCAGAAGAGATGGACAACAACAAAATATGGATCACATCAATAACATATTATTTAGAGTGAACAGTTGGAAACCTGCGATTTTCACCACCTCACGGCCCTTGGAAACGAAGGAAAACAACACCACATGCACTACAATAGATAATAACACCACATGCACTACAATAGATAATAACACCACGTGCACTACAACAGATAACAACACCACATTCACTACAGTAGATAACAACACCACATGCACTACAATAGATAACAACACCACATGCACTACAATAGATAACAATAACATATACACTACAATAGATAACAGCAACACCTGCACTGCAATGGATAACAACACCACACCCACTACAATAGATTTGCCCTATATCAAGAAACTGTCAGTACATTCCGCAATGATGTACATATCCAATGACTTGTGCACCACAAATCAATTCCCAGTCAGGTCACGTCACTATTGGTGCATTCAAAATACAGCAAAGTGTGGGGTTGTCTATGGCATGCAATGCCCTGAAAATGAATATAATTTCATCTGGGAGAGCGAGAACACAAAGCACATGAATAAAACACATATTGTAGCTAACCCGTATAAGCCACCAGAACAACATACATCAGTGTTCGATGAAGGACGTGGTTGTACTAGACCGGGAAGAAATGGCTTAGTAGAAAAATCAAAGCAATAAATATCCTCAAACAAAACCTGTCCTGACATGAGATGTAATCTGTTGTTATATGTATTAACTGCAAATATTCACAGGCACTCGGTAGTGCAAAGAACACATATTATATGGATAACTATTCATGTTAATCAAAGTTGAACATGTTGATTTTGCCATTATTTGGCACAAGATGTCAATGCTTAACAAGATTCGGCGAAACTTAGATTGCCACCCAAGGAAAAATGGACAAGGAAGAAATTGGCTTATCGAGAGTCCAACAATTGTTCAAACGGCCATGTGATGATGAGTACGTTCTGATATCCATTCTACATTTTACACTGATCATTCACTGATGTTACTTCGTGTCCTGTAAACGTTCTATCAATATATTTATAGCCATTCAATATATTGTAAACACTTCAATTTGATTACCTCTTAACCTCCTTGTCTGTAGGGTTGTTAAACCACATTCTTTTAAGCGTTACGTTGAATACCCAACATAAAACGCGCAAGATATCACTATTACGATACAGGTGTGGATATGATTTCTCTGTGATTTATTCCCGTTAGTTCAATGTGCAAAATCGAATCGCTGTCATCGTAAAATACGTTATTTTTACATTTGGATGAGAATACGGTTTATGACCTGTGGGCGTCATGTACAGTCGTGACTAGATAGTTTAATCAGCGCATACTGGACATCACGACGACCGACTGGCCCACTCAGTGTCACAGAGACAACAGTTAATTGAGTCATCGCCTATTAGTACTCGATACGGACTCAAATTACGTTTTTATTATGGCCGCGCTAAATAAGGCAGCGACATCGCCTTGAGTGGTCGGCGAGGTGTATATATGACCGGCGTGACGCGCGCGCTGTTCCTGACTGGAGGGACGTGCGTGACACCGGAATATTAACGGTTTATCGGAAAATGATATCGAAGTTCGCGATAGGTTACGGGCATAGGTCAGCGCATGACAAGAGCGAAAGCGAGACGCGTTTGTCGTTGTTCTCGGTTTGACATAGTGTCGATTAGCTGTATTTTCCAGGAAAAAGCAGTTGAGCTGCTAGAATATAGAATATCGATTAGCTGCGTCGTCTCCGCTAGTTCGGGAGATGTCGTTTTATTATTATTATTGTCCTTGTCCACACACACAGTTGCAAAGTGTGAAGGTATCATCATAGAATGATATAGAATAAGAGATAACTAACGGATGCAGTCTAGCGGCCGTAAACGACAGCAAGAGAAATAGAATGAGACTCTAAAAGAAAGAAAGAAAGAGAGAGAGAGAGAGAGAGAGAGAGAGAGAGAGACAGAGACAGAGACAGAGAGAGAGAGAGAGAGAGAGAGAGAGAGAGAGAGAGAGAGAGAGAGAGAGAGAGAGAGAGAGAGAGAGAGAGAGAGAGAGAGACAGAGAGAGAGAGAGAGACAGAGACAGAGACAGAGACAGAGATACCAACAGACATACATGCATACATATAGACAGACATATAGGTACGCAGGCAGACACACACACACACACACACACACACACACACACACACACACACACACACACACACACACACACACACACACACACACACACACACACACACACACACACACACACACACACACACACACACACACACACACACACACACACACACACACACACACACACACACACACACACACACACACACACACACACACACACACACACACACACACACACACACACACACACACACACACACACACACACACACACACACACACACACACACACACACACACATATTACGTGATAAGAGTAGCGTTCCATTCACCTAACAGTTTCCTACTAACCGGCATAGAAAATTGACGGCGTATTTATTAATTGACCGGACATTTTTTCGTTTAATAGTTCGCCAAGAAAGCGTTAGCGTAGCAAAACATTTTGTCGTAGGTGTTGTCCATGGATCTATGTGAACATATATACAGGCGCGCATGCACGGACGGCTATACGCACGCACGCAGGCACGCACGCACAGGTGCGTACATTTACACACGCGCACCCTCACGTATGTTCCAAGACGCGCACACAGTAACAGCCTCCATCCAACCAATGAACAGAAAAACGCTCTTAATCTTTCTGTGCAAATGCACTGAAGTCGTTAGTAGGTCAAATACATCTAGGCAATAATGTGAGTATCGCGTCTAATCGATGCTTTTCGTGCTACTTTTTGAACGCAATCGCTCAATGTCGGATTCAACGAGACATAGGTGAAATGTCCGGAACCCAATGTTGCCGGTGACAATTTCAAGTATATGCGCTCTTTTCATTCACTAAAATACATTGAGGGGCACATTTAAAAGATAATATAGATGCGTGTGCGTGTGCGTGTGCCTGTGCCTGTGCGTGTGCGAGCGTGTGCGTGCGTGTGCTTCTGCGTGTGCGTATGCGTGTGTATGTGATTGTGTGTGTATGCGTGCGTGCCTTCGTGCGCGCGTGCATGTGTCTATCAACATCAAGAAGACCGAACAAACGCCTAGTAATTTACAAACTGATGTGCTACAATGTTCTACTCAGTGACAAACAAGAAGACACAGTTAGACTGGATAGAATGTGTTTACCGTTACCTAATGTAAGGGTCATGATTAGTTGCATAGCTAAGGGACATGTCTGGAGACACATGTCCCGAAAGCAACAATACATTCAGTAACTAACGACATTAACATATATAATGACTTTTTGCAAAGGTTTTAGTATTCATGGTCGTAGTATTATTACCAAAATGTAAAAACAACAGCAGTAGCAGTAGTAATAATTATAATCTTTATTTTAAATAGAACAATGTAAGCATACATGCTTTGCGTTGAAACAATCTGAACATTTAATCTTTCGTAGCATACCCGAATAATAATTGGTAAATTGTTTGTTAATCTTGTTTCAGACGACAGCTGCCGAAGCTTCGAGCACTACCAGAACTCGGTGACCTTGAAGGGCGAGGTACTCCGTAAGGTCGGGGAAGGCGTCGTGCCAAGCCTCTGCACGCAGGCTTGTCTTGACACGTCAGATTTCGTGTGTGCGGCTGCGCTCATCCAACTTCCGTCGACGTGTTTCGTTACCGGATATCGTCTGCGCGACGACTATTACAGCAAGCACTACTACCGAGTGTGCGCCAGCGGTAGGTTGATATAACCTAATTCAATGACAAGACGATATATACAG
>BSQZ01000034.1:407500-505000 GCA_033239005.1 Lamellibrachia satsuma | reverse complement strand
AATGGTAACTTGTTTCTGGGTGATATGCATTGCCCTTTTACAGTGTTGTATTTTCTTTGTTATCAGTAATGACCGCCGATCAATGATTTGATCATTATTCCCGTAGAGAGTTGTCTCTTGTTTAGAGACGGAGATCACCAACTCTGTGCGTTAACGATTGATTACTACATTACATCAATGATTTGATCATTATTGCCGTAGAGAGTTGTCTCTTGTTTAGAGACGGAGATCACCAACTCTGTGCGTCCACGACTGGTTACACATATTTGTGGGATAACCCACTTCTCCTGATATATAGATACCAGGCAGAACGGACACCTTGCTTTCAATGCCTCTTCCGAAAGAAACAGCCAATGTGGGGTGGAATAAATTGCGATTCGAACGTACGTTCATAAGACTACCGTAGTTCATTCGCTGGGTAATGTCTAAACGTATGTTGAAAACACTACCGTAGTGTTTTGGAGGGGTAGTGTGTATAACTTGCTACATCGATCTTCCCGGTTGAAAGTCCAGCGTGCAAACCGCCGTGTCACTGCGTCCTCTATGCCACATCACATAAAATGTCAACATGCGATGTGTGGGTTCTGTAGGTGTTGACCTTTGACGGCAATCAAACGATCTCTCACACTGACGCCTCATGAGAGATTTCTGCAAACCGCAAAAGGCATTGATGTATCAACTCACTGTAATGTCCATTACAAGTAATTGCGATGATAGCTTCACAGGAACTTACGCTGCTTCACAACGTCTTGGCGTTGGCAACGTGCGATACATTGTCAAAGTAACACGTTTTGCTTAAAACGCCATAATTGTTCTCATAAAATCATATTATTAACTATATATATGTTCTAATGTCTTGAGCGCCCAAACTTGTTTTACCGATCCACAATTTATTCATATATTTTGACCGTTTATTTTAATGGTTCGACTCGAACAGCATCGATATTTGTAATCTTGTTAGATCTTATTAATCATATAACGGTAAATTGTTTTAACGGTGGTTCACTAAAATGTGGGCGGTCATATGTTGGAATAGATATAATGTATACCATGGAACATGACTTTACGATAACAACGACCATACTTTGTAACATGTAACACGACTTTACGATAACAACTACCGTACTTTGTAACATGTAACATGAATTTACGATAACAACGACCATACCTTGTAATACGTAACATGACTTTACGATACCAACGACCATACTTTGTAATACGTAACATGACTTTACGATACCAAAGACCATACTTTGGTAGGGCGTTGTCCACTACAATTACTCGTACGGATCGCCAGCGAGTGACGTCACAGCACCGAAAGGTAAATGTGTGAGTGATAAAATATCAAGGCATCATGCTGTACAACTTGACATTGCATTTGGTGGATGAGGGAATGGAGATCCACACATTGACGGCGGAATGCAATGACACGAGTATGTAATTCCTCAAAACATACGTGTTTCATTGTTTCACAGGACCGTCATGCTTCGTTGAGAAGCGAGGCGTCACGGCTGGCTTCACAGACAGCTTCGCCATCCCCTGGTACTTCGCCAACTCGCCCGACATCCAGCCGATTTTCTGCATGGCGCATTGCGAACAGATGGTCTCTTGTGTCGGCTTCGACCTGAAAAAGAATCCAGCGCGATGCATCTTCCAGGTTGGTTGAGTATTGTTACACTAAAGGTACAGGGATGATCGCATTTTTACCCAGTGGCGTATTTGGGGATGTTGGATCATGGCTTAAATATTGAGGATTTTTCCCGCATTTTTTCATTGCGCCGCTACATGATACCGTAATGCCATGTTAAAAAGAATGCAGTTTTATAAACAAATCTGCAATATATATATATATATATATATATATATATATATATATATATATATATATATATATATATATATATATATATATATATATATATATATATATATATATATATATATATATATATATATATATATATATATATATATATATACATATATACATATATACATATATATATATATATATATATATATATATATATATATATATATATATATATATATATATATATATATATATGTTATGTTGTGAGAACAGGGAAACGTGGAAAAGCTGGTTAGAAAGTCATCAATGGTGCCCAAACGATCCTTACGGGTTATGGGAAAGTGAAGTGAAGTGAAGATATATGTTTCGCGGTGCTTTGTGTTTCTGCCTGGCAATCCTTCGCCTGAATCCATCTTAATATAAGCAACAATACTGACACTTATTTTTTTTAATATAACACGGGTTCAGCACACTCCAGTGAATCGGAACTCAACAACATTAACGTACGCGATGATACGTAATCCATATGTCGTGTATGTGGAATATGCTGATTCATTTTATATTTGCGGGATCGATCGTGATTGTTCTACTTGTCACGTTTCATGGAGTCTTAGGTTTGCTTCATTAATCATCAATACACACGTAAATTATCTTTTTTGTACTGACACGTCATGTCACCGTTGCGTGCACAAATAAACAATCTTTCTCTTCTATAAATGTGGTTAATATTACAGGGAATTTATGTTGTCAAAATACATGATAGCTTGCTTTGCGACAACGGTATTTAAGGATAATAATGAACCCATTCGACTATCTGTTACCGCCAGGTGAAGTTTCGACTAAAGTGCATGAACATTAAAATATGTTAGACACAAAGACAAAACAAATGAGAGTGATATTAAGACAATACATTTAAGAGATCCTTAAAACAAGCCCTTCTAACTATAGGCACGTAGCATGCCAAATGCATTATGGTTTGACCAAAACATGACTTACTTATGCGTTGCAAACATATAATGTTTGATAGCGCTTGAAAATAAAAAATATATATATGAAATTCACGTAAAGAAAATTTTAATTTGTCGCCGGTGGATTGTTTATTGAAAATATGTATGTATGTATGTATGTATGTATGTATGTATGTATGTATGAATGTATGTATGTATGTACGTACGTACGTACGTGTATGTATGTATGTTATTATATGTATCTACGTACAAGCATGCATGCACGCACGCAGTACGTAAGTGTCTACATGTCAACATGTATATTTTGTACTTATATATCTATATAAATATGTACGTGAACGTATGTATATAGTAACATATATGTATTCATTTTCCTTTGAGTTTCCTGCCTAGTGCCCTTTAGTGCAAGCGTAACATAAGTTCGACGTTGATCTCGCTAAGAACTGTGAAATGATTGCTTGCTCGTTGCAGGATCTCGGACAGTACACGGACTATTCGTTCGACATGTACATCCGTCGCTGCTAGATGGCGCCGTTGCCATTCTGCAGCCTACATCCTCCGGCCGAAAACAGTGTTCCGGTCTTATGACAGACACGTGACACGCGAAAGCGGGAATAATGCCGATTGTCGTCAAAGGACAAACAAGTGTAATTTAAATATATTTCTTTGAAGGCGATGTTATTGAAAAGCGGCATTATATCAAACAGTGCCTGTACGAGTTCCAAGTTAAAGTAACTATGTGTGGCTCTATATCAAGAAGCTGCGTCATGCCTTAGAAGAAGCTTAATTGATTAAAATGAAGAAATGTCAGATATTTCCCTCGCTTGTCATCCGTCGGTAAGAGAAGCCAACTTGCCGATGATCACGACGCCAAAGTCAGGTTCGGTTGTGCTCAATAAATAACGTGTTCACGACAGAGTCCACTCTGACATGTCGACTGTAATACGCTTACCCTATGTAAACGATGAAACGAGTCACGTCCTATATCTGACAACAACGAAGAAATACAATAATATCGGTATTGTTAGTTATGTCAAAGCGCCCGTGTTTAGATCGTCGGGCATCGTTCATTGTACTCCAGCGTTGCCCATCGTACGTGGGTGTTAACACATTGTTTTGTCGTTGCTTGTTGCTAAGCTTCAACATATGTTTTGTCGTTGTTTGTTAATGGTACAACTAAGCTTCAACCGCCGAAGTCATTGCTCTGATAACCGCAGGCATGCGTTTATGATGTGTAAATCGTCAAACGATCTTATATGTTGAGTAAAGAGACTGGCAAGTTTGTATAGCGCGTCCTCGGCGTTTGTTTCTTGTGTTTGAAGGATGTACTGTTTCTTCACATTTGAACAGCGGACACATACAAAGGCGAAGAAGTAACTCTTTGATATGTTTGATAAATGTCAAATATTCCTGCCACATGCATCATCCGAATGCATCATTCAAATAAAGCTGCTACCCTATAGAATGTGCTGTGTTGTTTTGGAGGGTGATAGGAACTCAATTAGTCTACGAACGCGAGGTTCTAATGTATACTGCATATACATACAAAACAAAATACGTAGTCATGCATACATGCACACTATACACGTGTCATCGACACGCGCACATGCGTTTCCTGGTCCAATCTTCGAGACGGCAACAAGAGGATTCGAACCCGGTATCTCCGATGTTATATCGACTAAGACGTTCCACCACCAATTATTCCACCGCACTCGGCGTGGTGTTTTATGCCGATCCATGTTTTCTTTGTGGATCTGACAAATGGTTTTGACTAAATAAACAGTCTTCAAATTGAATGTCATCCAATCTGTCTAAATATCATCCAAGCTGTCTACAATGTACAACAAGGCACGTTCAAGTCGACGGAATGACAACGATACGCTTCGGCCTTGAAAACGGTATGAAACAGGGCTGTGTCCTGGTCACAACTCGTATCGGAATATACGTTTCGTTGCAACTAAGAGAAGACATGCAACATGCTATCCTTGTTAACCTTGGAGTGGGTCTGAGAACTAGATCTAGGTTTGACGCTAACGTAGACTCTGCATCGCGCTTGAAGGCCAAGACTAAACCAACGTGTACATGTGTGCTAGGCCTTATGTGAAGATAACGACACATTTCGTTCCTATTCTGATGATCAGCGGCAGTAATATATGCACCGTTTATGTGGCCTCGAAATCAGCATCAAAACATCCGTCATCATGGGCCACGTGTATCAAGAAACAAACATAATTCTCAACAGTGAGAACGTCACCTACCTAAGTCCCACAATGTCAAACAATTTCACGCTTGACAAGGAACTGCTGCGTGTTCGACAGGGAGTGTCTGGAAGTCGGACCACTGAGCTATAAAAAACTTGATATAGGGGTAGGGATTGATATATCTGCATAACACGTTACAAATCATACCAAAGTATATATAATTGGGGAAATATGGAAAGGTATTTCAATTATCTATGAACATATCATGAAAGCATAATGCATGTGTGTTCTATGACATCACGATTGTGTCGTGAGTAAGTTATATTTGGAAACTTGCAACCATGTTAATGTTAAGTGTGGTATTGGTGGAAAGGTTTATTTTTATTTTATGTATGTCGAAGTTCTCCCCATTCTCATTCTATACAGCATGGATAAAAAAGAAAACAAATCCCATGCATAAACGCACGCACAAATGCGTACATGCGTGTGTGTGTGAGTGAGAAAGAGAGAGAGAGAGAGAGAGAGAGAGAGAGAGAGAGAGAGGGGGAGAGGGAGAGAGAGAGAGAGAGAGAGAGAGAGAGAGAGAGAGAGAAAACATGCAGTGTATTTCAAATAAGCAGGCAGGTACAAACAAGCATATTTGTTAAATATTAGTTACAATTGGCTATTTTGGTCAACATATTGGAGGCATTACTGACCAGTTGGCCAGGGCAATTTAGTTGTCTTCAGCATCACTAGCATTGTAGATGGTGTCCGCTAGGTTGATTACGTGTTAATTGTCCTCATCGTTGTCAATGTCAAGAGCATTTCCATATCAACTACTAGTATAAAATAAACTATCGTAGGAGGCCACGTTTAGTCAAGTCTTAATCCAGCTTTTCATTCTCATCAACCGACCACCCATTTACAGATGGGGTGGGGATGTCTGGATATGGACGATGTGCGTTGATCCTCAGAACGTACATCTCCAGAGACCATTGGCTTGGTGACAATATACTCATTACGGTTGGTCGTGGCCATGTCGCCTGTGGAACTGCTGCCTGGTGAAGTGATGTAACTTGTTGAAATAGTTCAGGTCATATATCATGTCATAACGACATCACTCATGCATAATTACATAATGAATGTACTACCATTGGGAACAGTGAGTATTCCAATGCCTTTCCACTGATACCTCATTTGGAATGGTGGGTAGGTTTTCGATGATAAAATGGATCACTCTCTATCCCTACCCCCGTCCGTAAAACGAATTTCACACGTATGTGTGTTATAAGCTCCATAACAAAACCACTTAGCATAAATGATCTGGATGGAATTCCGAAGTAGGGGTTCCTCTATCTGGCATGTTGACTAAAATGTGGCGTCATTTATATAAGATAGTTCACATATGATATCATAATGACGTCATTCATTCAGAATTATATAATGAGTGTCACATTCCTTTCCATGGTGCGTAAATGTTTTGTTGCTATAAATAATATATATTTCTTCCCCGTCCTTGCTTTCAAACCTTGTTAATTACACTGTTTATATTGAACCACCAACTGTTTTGTAAATTCCCTGGGGGGAGGTTTCCCTATCTGGCCCATGGACTAGACCGTTAGCACAGCTTAAGTAGCGAAATTATAAATGTGCTAGCATTGTCCCAATACTGGGCCAATGTTCGCAGCATTGTCACAATACTGGAGCAGCGCTGGCAGTATGCCAGTTCTGACACGTGTCTTACTTATAATATAACAACTGATGCAGTAGCCGTTGCGGTCGAGGTACGTAGCGACATCTCGTGGATAGCTAATCATATACAGTTGTCATACCAACCCCGATTGCTTTGCTAATTTCAGCGGTTGCATGCTCCGCGTTTGACAAAAATGGTTTAGCCCGAATAGCATTTATAGAGTTTTGAGCTGTTAAAGCATTTCTATGTGTGCTAGTCATAAAGTATGTAGTCATAAAGTATAATTATAGTCATAAAGTATATAATTATAAAGTATATAGTATGTAGTTTAAATACAGTTTGACTCCACTTAAAGTTTCCTCCTCAATTCGATGTTTTGCTAGTCTCATTTCAAATTAATTTTGCGAAGTATCAAACTTGTCTAGTATCTACTGCAACAAGCTAGCTCATTTGTGCAACTTTTGTATGTAGTTTTTTTTGTGATATCATCAAACAAACTAATGAGTTGCTTAATGTTCGGTGAAACATTGCAGTCAAAATGGAAATGCTGAACACTTGCGAATTTCACCTTTCGTGAAATTTCGCAACTTTGTCATGTGACCGGCAAGGGGACATATGTCACGCCCATCATCCACATTGACCCGCACAGTGCTTACCATTTTGGATATCCACTATTTTGGATATCCAGTATATTTAGCCTTACCAGGTCTGGCGACTAAAGTCAATTCTTTCGATGGTTTGAACAAAAATATACATTTTCTATTAAATCGATTGCAGATGTTACATATACTATTCACGTGGTACGCATTTGAAAATCAACGAAACGGATTTACATTATGTTAAATCTGTTGAGGATTGAGTTTTAACCAAATTAGCCATTTAGTAGAAGTATGCGGGAACTGACATACTGAAAAACTTGCGTGTTTTAAGTAACTAATTTCCGAAGTTCAGAAAAGTTGTCGTTCGAGAATATAAATTTACGAAATCGCCTAGCTACTTTGCAGTAATTCAGTATGGACAAAACAAAACTCGACTGCGTGACGTACATTCGCTTCCACATAAATATTAGTACATTTTTTCTCGGAAATTCGCTTATGTGAATCAACCGCTGAGTAGAATCGAATTGCTCTGTCCTGACGTGATTCTAGAACCTACTTAATTAACATGGCATATGAACGAGCGCCTTTTGACAGGTATGTTATTATTATGAAGAATCTCTTATCACCTATCCGACAACCAATAACTAGAGCTATTACCGGTTGTCTAAAACCAACGCGAGTGGACGACCTTTATCTGCTATGTGGTAACTGCTCCACCATCGATCAGAACTGAATCCTTCTCACAAATAGAGATAACCAAACAGGGACGTTACCCTCGCCAACCCCTATTCCAACATGAGACAGCACCCAAGCCCAGGAATAATTTCCTTCATGCTGTTAAGCCCCTGAATGGTAAACCATGCTGCTGCGGAATAGATGATTGATCGACGCACTTGAAGTCAAGACTTTACAAAGTGTCTCGTTTCTCCGTGGAGTCCCAGCCAAACGGAGTCAGAAAACCGTGGTCTACTTGGCTGTGTCTCAACCGCCTCAAAATTGGTGTCGCGCGCTGCAGACACTTAATGCAGAGGTGCGGGTATAATCAGGGTGCCAACATTAAATGTGACTGTGGAGAGGGCCCCCAAACAAGTGAACATCTGCTAGGATGTATCCTCCTACTAAAGCCCTGCAGACCTGACGACTTGGCAGTGTACAACTCCTGTGCCAGATCTTGTGTGCTGCAGTGGCGTGGGAAAGTGTAATGAAACGAGTGTTACAACCAGTAATGTAATAATCGACGGTAATATAATAATCGACCGGTAATGTAATAAATCGACCGGTAATGTAATAAATCGACCGGTAATGTAATAAATCGACCGGTAATGAAAAACAATGATGATGATAAGCGTTATGATGATGATGTTAATAATGATGATGAAGAAGGTGATGATGAGGGTGATAAATGATTATGATGATGATGATGGGTCATCTTAGAGACGATGGTGATGACGATTATGACGATGATAATGATGATACTGATTTTGATGATGATGATGATGATGACGAAGATGATGACAATGAGAGAGATCATTATTACGATTATGAGAACGAAGACGATGACTTTCTCAGCCTCATCATCCTGCTCCTCCTCCACATCATCATCATCATCCTCATGTTCACCGTTATAACGGCTAGCCATGCTGACACCCACTCGACGTTCACAAACGTATGATTAACATAGGAGCCGCATGTTTTCTGGAAGGACATTTGGAATGCCGTTCACATAACCTCCCAGGTAACGCACGGCTGTAACTGCATGTTGGCAAACAATAGGGCTGAGTCAGACAGAGTGCTAAGGAAGAAGAGGTAAGCTACACTCAATTAAGGGATCTTCTCAAACAATTATTGAAGGGATCATTAAAAATGCTTCAAAAAGAAATACTTGATTTCATCATCAAATCAAGGGGTCATCTCAAACAACTTAGGGTAAATCTCAAAATGCAATGGGTTACTATATTAGAAACTTAGTTAAGCGTAATTACAGTCAACTAAATGTTCAACAAAACGATTAAAGGGAACTTAAGTATTTTAAAATATGACTAAAATTAAGGGATTTTAGAAAAAATAATTTAAAGAATAATTTTTAAATGATTCATTAAGGGGTCATTTAATAATGAACTACCTGATCATCTCAAAACATGATAAGGTCTTCGCATAAAATCAAATGGTCGTCTCGAAAAAGTTAAATAAATTTAAGGGCCATCTCATAAAATGAATGGGTCTTCTAAAAAAACGTCAAGGATCATCCCAAAATACGCAAGACGTCATTAACAAGTTGACTAGCTGATCGTCTCAGCAAATTAATGGATCATCTCAGACATTAAGGGTGTCTTCTCAAAAAAGTTAAGGGATCATGTTAAAAATTGTAACTAGTCATTACAAATGAACCAGCTGATTGTCTTAATAAATTATAAATCACTTCATCAGTGAGGTCTTCCCAAACCAGGTAAAGGATCATTAAAAAAGCAGGGATCATTTAAAAACGTATCTAGCTGATCATGTCAAATAAATAAGGTGTCAGGTAATGCAAATGAAGCGGTCACTTCATATAATTAAGGGAAATCTAAACATGTAAGGATTCAACTATTACTATAACTATTTGCAACTACAATCAACAATATCAAGAACTTTGATGGGCCGCGCCATTGTTGTTGATAAACCTATGTAGCGAGTTCCTGCTTATTACTACAACTAGTTTACCACATTTCCGACAGATAGCTCGTGTTCCGTTTAATGAATATTTACATTTTTGAAATGACCCCTTAACTTAGTTGAAAAAACCCCTTTGATATGAACACTTAATATTTTCAGATGATCCCTGAATGCGTTGAGACGATCAGCCAGTTCTTTTCAATTTACATTTCTATTATTTTTAGTCTTTAACTTGTCTGAGAAGACCCCTTTTTATGAGATGACCCTTTAATATTTTAAGTTGATCTTTTAATTGATTTAGACGATCAGTTGGTTCTCTTTAATGAATATTTACTTTTTAAAATGATTATTTAACTTTTTAGAAAACCCCTTTATTGTATGAGGTGGCCGTTTAACGTTTTACGTTAATCCCTTAATTTATTGAGACTATCAGCTAGTATATTATTAATGATCGCTTGCATGTTTGATGATCCCATAGCTTTTTCGAGAAGCCCTATTATTTTGTATGAGATGATCCCATATTTTTAGACGATCACCTACATCAGTTTTTAAATGACCCCTTACACTTTTTGAAATCATCTTTTATTTTATTTTTCTGGAAGACAAATTTATTTTATTACATAACCCATTAATGTTTTGAGGTGATCCATTAAGTTATCGTGACGATCAGCTTATTAATTTTAGATATGATCTTTATGATATGATCTCTTGGTAGTTTGCTTTAAAAAAAATCTTAAGTTTGCATTTTTATGACTCGTTATATTTGCATTTTGATATGACCCTTAATTATGTCATGCGATCTTTTAGTTAGTTGAGATGATCAGCTAGTTGAATTTGTGTAATCACCCCTTACATTTTTTTACGTTCCCCGACCCCTTAATTTTACGACTTAATTTGTTTGAGACGATCAGTTAGTTATTTTATTTACATGATACGTGAATCGTTCTGAGAATCTTATTTTAAGTCTACTTTAATGAAAGTCGAAAGGGTGTCAGCATGGCTAGCCATGATAAAGGTGAACGAGAGGATGTTGAGGAGGAGGACGATGAGGCTGATGAGGATGACGTAGTTGTCTTCATCATCGTAATAATCATCATCCTCACAATCATCATCAATAAGAAAAACCCTTAATTTTCTTCATCTTTCTCCTTCTATTCATCATAATCATTACCATTTATCATCTTCATCGTCATCATCGTCGTCATAATCATCTTCATTGTTTTATTATATTACCGGTCGATTATTGTATTACCGGTCGATTTATTATATTACCGGTTGATTGATTACATTACCAGTCGATTATTGCATTACCGGTCGATTATTACACTACTGGTTGTAACACAAGAGATACGCTTCGTGGAATTGGAATTTGATACATATAGCAGCTGTGCCATATATGGTGGATTGGGCACCAATCAATACGATAAACAACGACTCATAGTTTTGGGCACCCCTGGCCCGATGGCGTAGGCTGTGTGTGGTAATGTTATTTATATAATTAGTTATTTTTCTAACTTTTTATTTTTCTAACCTGTGTAAATACCCACCGCAATATCGCACCAAGTAAATGTCCTACCTCCCACCATTTTTAGGACGAACCTCACACCTCCTACTTCCTGAAACACATACACGCACACGCACACGCACACGCACACGCACACGCACACACACACATAAGAATTACAAAACATTACGTATGTCATATTTTAACACACTCAAATCAGTACCACCTATAATAACAATATATAGGTGATATATAAATAGCTATTTCATATTTTGAATTAGTTAAAGTATTTACGCTGTGGGATCGGTTAAATTTGTTATAATGATATGGCACAAAAATCAAATTGGCGCAACATTCTTGGCGTTCTGCGTTTCCTCAAATCGAATTGGTTTGCTGTCATGTTGCATCGGTTTATTTGTAAGCCTTGCTGACTTAATTTAGGCAATGTTGACACTTTATTACAGTATATAAAAATATGTGAAGAAAGATCGAGACTAATAAAGTTTGATATAGAATTTATCACAATTAAAAATCACATTAAAACAACTAAAACAAAAACTGGTGCTAAACAACAACCGTCACTACAACAACAACCAGTACTAAGCACTAAACTTTTATTGTCCTCGCTTTGGACTACCTTTTGTCACTTATTTGACTTCTGGGTCAATGACGTCACGCACGACATCAATCCCAGCTTAGCTATGAACAGCAGTACAGGGAGTACAACATCAAGCATCAAGGATGGTCCTGCATGGTCTCCTCTGTAAGATGAGAGCCCAGAACTTTTATTTATGCAAACGACTCCAAAAGGTTTGATCCCGTGGACTAAAGGGATCAACCCACGGCATCTCAAAAATGCGTTGCTGCCGGGTCTTGAGTAGGAGTTGCCTCCCTCCCAAAAGGTGCGAAAAGGGGGGCATTTTTCATAGGAATGACGCCAACACTAAAACCAGTGTCAAATCAATTGGTCATGCAAGGTCCCCAGAGTATGCTTTCAATTCTTCCCCATGCCACCAACCCCAAAGGGTGAGAAACCGCGGGCATTTATTTAAGAGAATGACACCAAGGTAAAAACATTGTCAAGTCTTCCCTTAGGGTCACCTTAGTACGGTAGGACCAATGCCAGCAATTTTAGGCAGGGCTTCCACCTTCCAACAATCTCCAAGGGTTAGAAAAGGGGCATTCATTTAATGGAATGACGCGATGGATAAAAACAGTGATTAGTGGCGACATCCTCATACATGAAACCGCGCTGCAGCAAGCAAGTCAACAGTCATGGCCAGAGGTCGTTTGGTGAAGATGTGTTCCAGTTGTGGTGAACAAATCCCCTTAGTACTCGAAAAATACTTCTCATCGTTGATCAGGAGCGAAAACTACGTCGTCCAGGTTATCATCACACATTCGTCATCATTTGACCTGACCAAGCCCAGCGGTAGAGTGGGATGGAGCTCCTAAAACATGGAGCATTCAGGGAAGAGTTTACCCGTTTCTTTACGGATTAATTAAATACTGGCCAAGCATAGGACAACATACATAACACATGGTGGCAAATGCGATGAAGACCAACAACGGCGAACTGCTGCAAACTGATGTACCCAATTAACTCGAAGGTCGACTCGATGAGACCGACACGAACACGTAACACCCTGATTGCCGTCTATGCAAGCAGCGTTTCCTCCGGAAACATTCTAGTGAGGTCCAACCATTCTGATGTCCTCACCATTATCCAAAAACATGTAGACGTTCCATCTGTCACCTCCTTGTGTGTGCTTGTTGTACGGTTTCAAAACCTCTAACATCAACGAGGCAAGGTACAAGGCCTTCGGGTGCATGAGAGGTGGCAATGAGATGGAACCCCTCGCTAGAATAAAGAAGATTAATTGTGCCTCTCTTCTCCATGCACCAAGACACATCAAAAGGGCCCATTTTGTGCAAGGATCTGGAAGAGGGCTGACCATACTGATCCGACTTGTGAGGCGTGTACTACCTATTACGGATGGAACGAGACTGGAAACTGTTTGGAGTTTGACTAGTGCATGTTTCTAGTCCCTCGCAGCCACTGCTGCGGACGAAGGGACACAGTGGGAGTGATGACATATAATGCATTCATCAGAATAATACGTGTAATAATATTGCTATTTTCCTTATGGGTATATAATTGGACAATGAACAATGACTGTACATATTGTTGAGTTCCTTTATTCCTTTATTACACAGAAACCAAATGTTCACTTGATAGCATATGGACAAGATCACACTCCACTGAGCTGTAGCATAGTAGTGTCGGCGCTGTGTTGGTCGAACTCGTGGATTTGTGTTTTTGTTACAATTTGGTAGTATTCAGATATTTGTCAAAATCACTGATAGATCAAAGTATGTACCCACAATGATTACAATGGATGCAGTAATCACTGGGACTAGGGGGCTTAGGTTGCTGGTGGGGATAAAGCCTACATAAAATCCTTGGCATTGGTTTTTCCGCACTCAGGGAACCCAAATGGAAGATGTGACGTGTTTTTTTTAACCTAGGGGCCATTCCCTTAAAACAGATCATTTTCTCACCCGTTGGGGGTTGTGGCATGCGGAAGAACCCACCTAAAATTGTAGGGAAGATTTGACACTGTCTTTAATGATCCCACGAGAACATTTAACACCGTCTTTATCCTTCACATAATTTGATTAAACAAACGTCATTTCATTCAATAAATGTCCCCTTTCGCGCTCTTTGGGGTGTTGCCGGCGGCTGGGGGACAATTGTTGGCATTGATAATACCGTACAAGGAAAGATTTGTTTTACCGATGGTGTCATTCCCGTAGATAAATGTTCATTCTGTCGCACCATTTGGGGGGTTGCTGGCAGTGAAATCCCCCACCCAATGGCTGGCATTGGTTATACCATACTCAGGGAACCCCAATGGAACATATGGCACTGTTTTAGCCTTGGTGTCATTCTTATCAATAAAAGTACTTTTTGGCCCCCTTCAATTGGTGATTTCGGGGACAACTCTCCACCCCTGACCCGGCAGCGAGGCATTTTTTATATGTCGGGGGGGTGGTCCCTTTAGTCCATGGAATAAAACCTGTTGGTGTCATTTACATAAATAAAAGCTATGGGCTCCCTGTCAGAGTTGTTGACTCTACATAAAACAAAATACATATTACCAGGATGACAAAGGCATTGTGTGTCAACAGCATCCACTGTATTGTGGGTTCCAAAATACTACACAGCTTATGTGACGTACACATCGAATACAAAACATTAGACCATAGAGCTAGGGGTACAAACGATTTAGTTTGAGAAATGTGAATAGAAATCTGCGTAAAAGTGTCGCCATATAGTGACTATCACGAATACAATGTCAGCGCCAAAAATATGTAATTCCTAAACTAAATCAGCCAGACTGGTATCATACACATCAAGCACGATAACAGCAAAAACTGACCCGGTCATATATATATATACATGTATATACATATATATATATATATATATATATATATATATATATATATATATATATATATATATATATATATATATATATATATATATATATATATATATATATATATATATATATATATATATATATATATATATATATATATATATATATATATATATATATATATATATATATATATATATATATATATATATATATATATATATATATATATATATATGTAATATAAATATAATATAAAATAATAATATCAATATATAAATAATATATATGTATACCATTTATATATATATATATATATATATATATATATATGCCCCATATATACCACACTAATATAAAAATATATCAATATATAAATAATATATATATATATATATATATATATATATATATATTTATATATATATATATATATATATATATATATATATAAATAATATATATTAGTAAATTAGTTTATATATATATATATATATATATATATATATATATATATATATATATTAGTAAATTAGGGTGGTCCTTATTTTTAAAGTTTTAAATTTTCATTGGGATATATTCTCATTGTATTACATCCTTTAAAAGTACCATATTACATAGTATTTACATTAGCAGAGTGGCACTCATGCAGAGTGGCACTATATATATATATATATATATATATATATATATATATATATATATATATATATATATATATATATATATATATATATATACATATGCCCCGCATATACAACACTAATATACAAATATATCAATATATAAATAATATATATATATATATATATACATACCATTTATATATATATATATATATATATATATATATATATATATATATATATATATTATATATCGAGCGTGTTTCAAGCAGTTGTGGCTATTATCAAAGCGAACACAATATATATTAACAGGATTTTCGAGATGGTACTTAAACTGACGATAAAATCTGATAATAGTACTATTACTATTACATCCACCGCCACTACAACCACCACAACCACCGCAACTACCTCCACCGCAACCACCACCTCCTCGACCACTATCATCACCATAACCACCACCACCACCACTAATAATAATAATAACTATTATTATTAGTATTATTATTATAATGCCACCACCACTACCACCACAAACCACTGTTACTGCTACTGCTGATACTACTGATAGTACTGATGCTACCGATTCTTCTTATACTACTGATACTATTGATACTACTGATATTACTAATGTCGCTTCTGCTGCTGCTACTATTGCTGCTGCTGCTGCAACTAGTACTAATGTGGTGCTGCAGTCACTGCTGCTGCTGCTGCTGCTGCTGCTGCTGCTGCTGCTGCTGCTGCTGCTGCTGCTGCTGCTGCTGCTGCTGCTGCTGCTGCTGCTGCTGCTGCTGCTGCTGCTGCTGCTGCTGCTGCTGCTGCTGCTGCTGCTGCTGCTGCAGCTGTCACTGTTGTTGCTGTTGATGCTGCTGCTGCTTTTGCTGTTGCTGTCACGGCTGATGCCTCTGCCGCCGCCGCCGCCGCCGCCGCCGATACTGCTTATACAGACTAGAAACAATATACGTTCATCAATGTGTTGTGTGCTGCATAGACCCACAAACAGGAATAAAAGCGTACAATATTGAATGTCACATGCATGTACATCTATTTTTCGATGGAAATAATGTCTCGAAGGTAATACTGTGTTTTACAGAAAAGTGTAACACATCCATATGTTATCATACATAGCATTGCTTACCAAAATCTAACTGTTTGGCAGAATTCCGAAAACATTTGTTTTGTTTTCTTTCGCACTGAACGGAAAAGTGTCACGTATAGGAGGCTATTGATGGAAGAATTACTCATATAAATCCAAACTCCCAAGAATTTGTACCAATTGGGGAGATCAGCTTCCCTTCCTGCTGCCATTACAGCAATTACACTAATGGAAGGTAGAGTAAGAAGGAGAAGAGCTAAGGATATAACCAACACGTTTTTGCCAGAACGAATCGTGTGTATATTAATAGGCGGATTATTTTCGACGGTGCCACTATGGCTACCAATAGAATTCAGTTGTACGGTAATCTGACGGTTTGCGCGTATGACAGCTTTGAAAATTATACAGTTGGAGTAAAGTATTGTGAAAACGGGAAGTGCCCAACCTAAAAGAATGCCCACTGTCATGGCTACTGACAGCATTAAATTTGCAGATAGACTGGGCCCGTGAAAAAAACATGTAGATATTTCCCAACTATCAGTCAAATAGCTCATGGATGCTGACAAAAGTAACCCTATAAACCAAATGAAAGCAATTATTACGTAGCAACGACTTCGAGAGAGTAATTGTTCGTATCGTAGCGGTTTCGTTATTGCGACCATCTTGCACACAGTTACCCAGCAGAGACTGTGCAGCGACACGAAGGCGAACCAGTTTACGCAAATCGAGTGGCACATGGGCAGGAAACGGTGAATGTTCCGCACATGTGGAGTCGCGTTCGAGCAAACAGCTGCGCTGATGGGCATCGCCGTGCAACCGCAGGCCAGGTCAGACAGCGACAGCGAGAGCATGAATAGTGTCGTGCGATCTTCTCGCAATTGTTGATATTTCGCGATCACTGCGATCGCAATAGAGTTTAGTGCAATGTTCGTGATCATCACTGCACTTATGATGATAGGCTTCAAAGTGTCAAAGTCAGTTAGAGTCATATTGAATACCAGTAATATATGTTTATGTCATACACTTAAGGAACCACTGCCGGAAAGTCCACTGGTTAGCTAAAGCAGTGTTTTTGTAATTATTTTACGTAAACATAAAATAGTTTCATATAGTTGATATAATTAAAATTAGATATACTGTTGACGCACTGTTTACGTCGTATTACGTCGTCTTAGTATTTCGACACTATCTCACCTGCAGTGGACATCAAAACGTGACACATTCACATATGTCCCATAATGCAGTATGCCAGAAAACCAAACAGTTGTTCCAGTTCTCCAGCATATTATTTTGCTTTCAATCGACGTTTCAGTCACACCAACGATGGTACGTTAACTGGCATGCGCACTATGCAGAACACGTTCAACTGATTCACTTCATCGGCGCAGCAACAACAATAACGTATATCCCAGATAAGTCAAACCACATCAATTTGGGTTGGTGTGGTTGATCTACTCAGACGTACATGATTTCTGCAATTGACCTCACACAGTTCTTTAATTCGCCAAGCTTTCCTACTGTAGTCAATGGTGAGAATGTCGATATCTCGCTTTCAGTGGTACAGCAAGGTGGATATCTCATCACTGGAACACTGAAACCAATATCGGTTATGTAGCGATTTGTAAATTCAACGATGCAGTTGTGTATGTATCAACTCCGCTGGGGTGTATTATAGTTATACCTTTTATTTAAGCGAATCAATCTGCGCTGGCCAATTGCGCTCAACACCAACATTTGAATAATAACATCCAGACACTAATAGTTTTTGATGGCCTATATAACCACCACACAATAATAGATTGAAGTGGTGCAATGAAATGCAAAGCAATGCCGAAATATATATATATATATATATATATATATATATATATATATATATATATATATATATATATATATATATATATATATATATATATATATATATATATATATATATATACTCCTTCTACCTTACCTTTCTCTACCTTTTTCTTTTTTTGTAGAGCCTAACCTAACCCTAGCCCTAGAGATTAAGTAAATTGGTTATTTTATTTTTTTACTGTCATATGTGTGTGTGTGTGTGTGTGTGTGTGTGTGTGTGTGTGTGTGTGTGTGTGTGTGTGTGTGTGTGTGTGTGTGTGTGTGTGTGTGTGTGTGTGTGTGTGTGTGTGTGTGTGTGTGTGTGTGTGTGTGTGTGTGTGTGTGTGTGTGTGTGTGTGTGTGTGTGTGTGTGTGTGTGTGTGTGTGTGTGTGCGCGCGTGGTTGTGTATACACATGAAAGTAAATTATTGGTAAGTTAGAAGGAGTCTTGTTGGACAGAAAACTTCGAAAAAGCTTAAATGAAAAATGCTGTGAGCGTGTGTTACACCGGCATGCCTTTATTGTCTGGAGACAGTGGCCTTGAGAGAACAGCAACAACAGAAGCCGCATGTTTGTGAGAACAACTGGATTCGATGAATAACAAGAACACATAGGGAGGACAGAGGAAGGATGAACGACCTCAGGAAAGAAGTTGGGATGTAACGCAGTCTAACAGGAAGATTGGTGAGAAGCTGGATGAGATGGGCAGGTCACTTGGTAAGGATGGATGCAGGTAAACTCGGATGATAATATAACAAGTAACGTAGAAGGGTTAACAATGATCTAGATAAACAACATTTACAAAACGATCTAGCTAAGGTATTGAATTAGTCTGAGAAATGTCAGATGTTGTTAAATTTTGTAAAACGTAAATGCCTACATATAGGACATGGAAACTTGACTGTAAACTATACAATGAGAGGTACTGTTATGGGTACTACTGTAAAAGAAAAGGACTTAGGAATAACATCAAAGATTACTATTTAAATTAAAAGTCCATGCTATCAAGGATGTCAAAATCGGCTGGATAGAAACTTAGAAGAAGACAATTGTTGTAGATGGGAATGTTTAAGATTTGAAACCAGTTTTGAGTGGGGATCAACGATCGTTATTAGGACCTTTTTATCTTAACACACACAAACACACACACACACACACACACACACATATATATATATATATATATATATATATATATATATATATATATATATATATATATATATATATATATATATATATATATATATATATATATATGAGTTGGACGATAATAATAGAACAAATAATTTGTTGAAATTTGCTGATGACACAAAAGTGTTTACAAAGGTTGGCAATGATGGTGATAAACAACATTTATAAAACGATCTAGACAAATTAGCTATATGGTCTGAAAAATGGCAGATGTTATTACATTTTGGTAAAGGCAAATGCCTCCACAGAGGACAGGGAAACTTGGATATAAACTATGAAATGGTAGATACTGTTCTACGTACTATATTAAAAGAAAAGGATCTAGGAGTAACACTAATTGCTGATATGAAAATTATTGTAGCTTCAAAGGGTAATGCTTGGGTTGATTAGGAGAAATACAAGGAGAAAAAATAAGTATATATCTGTATAAAGCAATAGTTAGACCTCATTTAGGCCTGTGTACAAGCTGGGAGACCATATCATAAGAAGGGTATATATACGCTTGAAAGAATACAGAGGAGAACAACTAAAATGATTCCAGAACTGAGAGACCTTAATTATGAAGAACGACTGAAAGAATGTGGTTTAACAACCATAGAGACAACGAGGTTAAGAGGAGATCAACTTGACGTATTTAAGATTTTGAATGGGTATGAAAATATTGATGGAAACATTTTTTTCACTCAATAATGATAATAGAACTAGAGGTTATGAAGTAACATTAGTAGGAGGGCGGATTACACATATATTTAAAATGTTGGACTCTCGATAAGCCAATTGCTTCCTTGTCCACTTGCAATCTGGACCTTGCTAGTAGATCTGGTAAAACTGTCACAAGCGATACATCTATCTATCTTGTCAACAAGTGAAAAATAATTCCGGTATTCCTTTATCGCATTTTCGTTGGCTAACGTCAGTAGTATGTGTGCAACTTTCAATCCTTAAAAATGTGCAGATTTTGGGGCTCATTCTGATTGGTCGAAATTTGAAATGGAGCGTTCGGATGGGTCGAGAGCATTTCACCACCAGGGGCGCCACGTAAAAATACCCTACTATCGCTCAAATGTGCAGATTTTGGGGCTCTTTCTGATTGGTCGAGAGCAGTTTCACCACAGGTCCCTGATGCACTGTTTTGCGGTAATATTGTCGACAGGGGGCGCTACAGGTCACGTGTGTCGACGGCTCTGATTGGTCGAGAGCAGTTTAACCACCAGGAGGCGCCACGTGTCATCCCCTATTATCACCCATGAGGCACTGTTTTGCGTTAATATTGTCGCCATGGGGCGCTACTGGTCAAGTGTGTCGACGGTTCTGATGGGTCAAGAGCCGTCACGTGACCTATGACGTTCCTCATTTGCATATCGCGTGACCTCTCTATGGAAGTCGCCATCTTGTTTTGCTGCCATGTTGTTTTGCGATGATACGTTCACCAGGTGCGCTACGAGTCAAGGTCAAATGTGTCGACGGTTCTGATGGGTCGAGAGCAGTAACGTGACCTACGACGTCCCAGTTCCTCATTTACATATCACGTGACCTCTCTATGGAGGCTGCCATCTTGTTTTGCTGCCATGTTGTTTTGCGATGATACTGTCGCCAGGGGGTGCTACAGGTCAAGGTCAAGATCAAAAATTTTTGAGATTTTGCGTAAGCAGTTGATTGGTCGAGAGCAGCCACGTGGACTTTGACTTGTGCGCTTCCACTCGTCTTGTCTTTTTGACACTGGTCAGCCACTGTTGGTGGCCTTTGGCTGGCGCGCTCCCACTCGTGGAAGTGTGTAAGTAGAAAGTTTGTAACATGAAAGTTTATGATATGAAAGTTTGTGTTATGAAATTTTGCAAGTTGGAAATTTGTTAGTTGAATCTTGCAAGTTGGAAGTTTGTGATGTGAAACTTGGTGATATGAAAAGTTTATGATTGGAAGTTTTATGTTTTGAAAGTTTACGATATAAAAATTTGTTAATTGGAAGTTTGCAAGTTGGAAGTTTGAAAGTTGGAAGTTTGTGATGCGAAACTTGGTGATATGAAAAGTTTATGTTTGGAAGTTCATGTTCTGAAAGTTTGTGTTATGAAAATGTGTTAGTTGGAAGATTGTAAAACGAAGATTGAAACATGAAGCTAGAAAGTTAAAACTTTGTGAGTTGAAAATTTACAAGTTGGAAGTGTATAAGTAGAAATTTGTAACATGAAAGTTTATTAGATGAACGTTTGTGTCATGAAACTTTGCAATTTTGAAGTACGCTTTCAGATATTTGTCGTAGCTGAATCCCGGGGCTATGTAATTGGTCATGTCTAGGAATTTTAGCTTATCCATCGACAGACTCATGAACGTGTTGTCGCGTTTGATGACAAAAACGATCCGACGCCATCGTTCTCTTCTTCTTCTTCTTTCTCTTTGTCGTCCTGTTCCATTTCTTCTTCTTCTTCCTCTTTCTTTGACAGGAAGTAGGGAAAGAGGAATTGTTTGACGGCATTGAGATCGTATTTCCCCGAATTAAAGCCGATGACTTGTAATTTATGAAGCCAGTCGTGAAGTTGTTTCTTCAGCGTTTTGAACGGGTTGCTCGGTTGACGAGATCCCTCGTCGTCAGGTGATTGTGCATTGCGCAATGTTTCGTCCCAATTCGATCGTGCTTTTACCAGTCGAGCTAGCACGTCATCGTAAGAATTTTTTATGCTTTCGTAGGCGGCGTCACTCATCGATTGCAAGATGTCCATCATGGCGCTCACCAACTTGTTGGTGTCTCCATCCGTGACGAGACATTGCACTTGTTCGTGTCCCGGCACGTTGGTCGCCACGCTGATGCTCAACGGGACGTGACGCGCCACCCAGTGGACATTGTCACTATCCGACGGAAGTTGTTCCGTATCGAACCAACACTCGAAATCAAAGGTGGCTCGATACGTATAGTAGCGCAACGATTCGGAGACTCGGGTGTTCGGAGTTGAATGGTACACGCCGCCACGATAGACCCGACGCACACCTCACGTGCACGTGCGCTCGTATCGGCTTAGCCAACATGCGTTTTTCCATAAGCTCTCGCCGCACTTCCGGCACTTATAGGAATGGCAGTACATTTTAATGTTTTGTATGTACGAAAAGTGTGTCTCGTGAAGATTGAGATATATCGTGTCAGAATAATGGCACAACGATCGATGGACGAGTTCTGCGGTCTTCTTTCCGTCATCATCATCATCAGACTCGACGCACACGTTCGTTTAGAAAGTGGTCTCTATACGATAGAGGTCTTCGAGTGTGACTCCGGCAAATTCTTCCATGGATACACCGTCATCCTGTTTGTACGTCTCTTAAAGTTTCGTAACGGCAGATTCCAAATGACACCACCCCGATGAAGAGCTAAGCATCTAAAGAGGCACAAATTATCGTTGTACCTCTTGCCATTGATAGGTTCTCTTTCCACACCCATGACTGCTTTGTTCTTCTTGATGTATGTCGGCAGGGGATTCATGCTGACGCATCCAATTGGGTGATTCACGATTTGATTTTAAAAAATGTCACATTTGTGATGATTTCGCAAATCCATTGCGAATCTGGTTTCTGCGATATGACCCACTGCAAGATGTCATTTTGTTTTATACATTCAAGAAACTCATCGAACTCATCCCGATTGGTGAAGAGACTGGGTTCGTCCAGGTATCGACCGCAGCAATTGCAGGAGGAATTATAGTACCTATAACATTCTGTGTTTTCAAAACAAACCCATAACTCAAGTTGATTTTGAAAACATTGGTCGGTTGTTCGAACATGGTCTTCAATGGAGATTCTAGAGTAGTCGTATCTAGACTGCATAGTGTAAAATTTACCGAGGTCTGGAGAGGACCTCTGGATACGCGTGTCCTAATGGAGGACCAATTGTTGCGAACGACTTCTAACAAATCTGTTGACAGAGCGTCGGCGAAGGGAAATCGATCGGGCGGGTGTAGCATCTTCCCTTTTCGCTCTTTTTGGCAATGGTGGTGAAACAGTATCGACACATGTCGTTCTTTCATGCCTTTGTAAGGTGTAATTTGTTGCAAACACCTTACCACATTTTACGCATACTGCTGGTGGCGAAACGGTGGTGGAATTACACGCCGTTCTTATATGGCGAAGTAAATGGTAATTTCTTGCAAACACTTTGTTGCATTTTGAACATGTGTATTTCATCTTTGCTGGTGATGCGCCGAAATAGGTGTGCAAAGATCGGAGAACGATTGTGATTCCTATGTATTAGTTACCATTCGTACAAATAAAGATAATATATAATAGATACTTGCAAAACTTGGTGTACCGCTACCGTCGCGGCATCTCGACGTGTTGGTGTGGTGTTGAATCGAAGTGCTTTGTAGAGGTCGGAGAACAGTTGTGATGGCAATTGCAGTACCGGCTCGGTTTATATAGCCTGCGCTACAGTTGACGGTGCACTTTTTTCCTGGGTTTTTCCCGGTTTGAACCGGTTCTGACGCACAACACGTGCACAGCACGCGCGTAGCACGTGAACATCACATGCACAGCATGGAGAACAATACCAAATAAGGACATGCATCTGGACACATTTCGTGGGAAAACTGGTTTGACCTTGACCTTTTGACCTTTAGACCTCGCGGTGTTAATGGAAAATTCCATGAATTCGTTCGAACGTTCCATAAAGCGGTGGTGTTTGTTTTGTTGACCTTGACCGTTTGACCTTTTTTGCGGTGTTTTGCAGACTCGTGGTGAAATAGACGATATGTAGGTGTCGACGCGAAACGACATACGTCGAAAAGTTCTCGATATAATGCAATGATGCGATATGCGTCGTATAGCTTACATGCACGACTACGTTTTTCCCGCTGCATGCACGAACATTCGACCGCTAGGTTTCAGTCTGATAGCAGGGTGAAAATGCGGGATCGTGTTTCTTTTCGTGAGCGTGGAAAATTCCATGTCGTCGTTCGAACGTTCCAGAAAAGAAGAAAAAACTACATGAAACCGGTTTGAAACCGGTCTCGAAAAGCGTGCCATAATCGTCAGTATTAATCCGAATCGCCACTGTCATCAGACAGAATTAGGGTTACTAACCCTAACCCTAACTGGCAATTCTATCAGTACAAAAGGTCGGTGATCTTTGACCTTTCATTAGGGTTACTAATCCTACATGGTTTGTATTAGGGTTCACTACAGACGACATAATTAGGATTACCAACCCTAACCCCAACTGGCAATTTAATAAGTTCAAAAGGTCGGTGATCTTTGACCCTTCATTAGGATTACTAATCCTACAGGGTTCGTATTAGGGTTCACTACAGACGACATAATTAGGGTTACTAACCCTAACCCTCAATGGTAATTGTATAAGTGCAAAATGTCGGTGACCTTTGACCTTCGACCTTGCCCCGCAGCGCCGTCTGGTAATCGTATCAGCGCAAAACAACATGGCAGCAAAACAAGATGGCAGCCTCCATAGAGTGGTCACCAACAGTATGACCGCAAAAGGGTGACGTGACTGCTCTCGACCAATCATATGCTTACCCAAAATCTCAACATTTTTTACCTTGACCTTGACATGTAGCACCCCCTGGCGACAGTATCATCGCAAAACAACATGGCAGCAAAACAAGATGGCAGTCTCCATAGAGAGGTCACGTGATATGTATATGAGGAACTGTGACGTCGTAGGTCACGTGACTGCTCTCGACCCATCAGAACCGTCGACACACTTGACCCGTGTTCGAGAAGTGGGGCATTTTCCAAGATTTTGTGTGTGTCTTGTTGTAATTTCTTTAATTTGTTTTATTTCGAGCGCGCAAAAACACTATTTTGTTGACGTATGTAAACACTTTTATCAATAATAGAGAACCGTGTAATTGTTTTAGTTCCAGAATGTCTATTTACGAAAGAAAAAAAATCGCTAAAAAATCGGGATTCTCCATTGATTTCATATACGCGATTCAAACCACTTGCTTGATAACAAGATGTGAGGTTGGTGGGAAGAAAAACTTCCAATGTGATGGCTCTGCAAAGTACGTCTAGCGAGGCTCAGAGTTCAAACACAAAGGGAATGACTCTCGTTCGCCACGTGATCTCATCCCAGTGTCACTAGTCCCCGGAAGTGTGAGGATCGAGTACCAGTATACCCAGTGGACCCCAGTACCACTCCATCTGGGTTGATATGCCAACCAATATTGATTTAGCACACACCGTCTAGTGTATTAATTACTTATTTGGACAATAAAATGCCTTTGGATGAGATTCTCATAAACACACATGCCTTGTGGCTTATATAATTAGGCAAACCGTTGGTATGAACATTGCACCTGGGCCCTATTTGAAGTGGCCGAGATTTCCTGCCTAAAACAAAGAGAATTAGCTGGGCAACACATTAGCAGGCAAATGTCAATTTGTGTAATAAAACTTGTCCACTAAGAAAGATAATAACATTAAAGAATTCTTCACCAGATCTTTGGTAATATAAGGCACGAATGGTCTGGACAGATTTACTACGTAATGAAGATCGTCAGAAAGTAGTTTATGAGAATGAGTTTGGATTTATCTTATACCCCCTGTTTAGTAGTGTACGGTTGTCTACGCAAATCGTGCTGCCATATAACATACTGAAGGGAGTGACATTTGCACAATGCAAAGGTGCCACCTGGTGACTACGTCGCATCTCGAACCAAATAACTATTTGAGTGAATATATACTATTATAATTTGAACATAATTGCTTTGGTTAGAATTGTCAAATTTAGTATGTATAGAACCAGTTTTACGTGACGAATATAATGGTATCATTGGGAGTCATATTTAGTGAAGGTATGACATTTTTTATACACGAATTAGTCAGTTGTTGATCGGCAAGCAAGCCAGGTGCGACAAACCAACTGACACTTCTGACAGGTGCTAGACAGCTCAGCATCTTCCTTTTATTAATAAAACGCAAAAAGTTGTAGGAGTTGAGTGATACAATTAATAGCGTTGTTACCGTCTCGATTCAGAGATTCGGGTGATATTAAATTTATAAGAAATTGGTATAATTTGAAGTATATTTGAGTACCTGAAGATTGTTGGTTGGTTTTATAATGCGCTATTTTAGAACTGAATTTGTATAGGGTGTCACCCCGAAGGAACTTGATGTCGCAATCCTAGGGATGCTTCAGTTTGCATTAAGCTCTGCTATTGGTTAGTTAGACTTCCCGTCCAACATGGCCGCCGGAGTATTTAACGAATCTACAGGAAGTTAGCAGCAGACGATTAATTTGTGCGGTGCTGGAAAGTTGCGAAATCTTCTCCTCTCCGAGACATGGGCTAAAGGCGAATATCGATTTTATTTTCGCCCTTGTCTTGTGGCTGTAACTTCGTCTTTAAATGACTTGATTCAATTGTGTATATGAGTTGTGATTGTTACTACAAGAGTTGATCACACTTCGTCATACCTTCGAATGTCTTCGACTTACGTGGTCAACAACAAGGTTTACCTGACTTAACTTGACGGATCTTCTAGTATTGCAAACGCCACCAAAAATCGTCTCTATTTACGCATTGTTCGGACGTGAACCATGCGTGGGTGAGTTAACATTCTTTGCATTAGCATTCAACAGTGCCACGCTGTCCCGTCCGCAGCCTTCTCGTTCGACCGATCTTCGTGCGTTACAACACTCATTGACACTCCGTGCGATTGACTCTGCATACGTGTGTCGGAGTTACGTCCGCTGCCGCCGTCCCGTCGCTTCCGCTGCCGCCGTCACGTCACGTTCTCTGCCGCCGTCAGGTCACGTTATCTGCCGCCGTCAGATAACGTTCGCTGCCGCCATCACGTCACGTCCGCTATCGCCGTCACGTCACGTCTGCTGTCCCCGTCACGCTCACAGCTTCGTTCGTCTGATGCGCGTGACGATACCCCGCTCGCCGTCACTACGTGTGATTGAGTTGTATGCCGCATCTACTTCACGTTACGGCGCTTCTTGTGGCGCTAACCATTCTTCTGATAACACGCACAATTTCTCCGTGTGACGCTCTTTCGTTCGTCGCCCCTGTCATTGCTACTTCGATGGGTGAGCTGCCAATTGTGTGAATTAATACTTAATGCCGTTATGTGTTTACTGTATGCTGCTATGTGTCAATTTATCTTGTTTCCTATTTTATAAACGGGATTGGATTCTCAATTATCATCCACGGTTCTTGTTGTGTTTATGTTCCATCCTACGTTGATGCACCTGAGCTCTTTTGACACGAGCCAGTCACTTTTTTCTCCGCCGCCAATGGTTGAACCAAAACTTGTGACAAAGATTTGAACAATGGTAGATTTCTACTGACTCTTAGTGGATACACCTGTTAGCATTTAATGATGCCTACACGGGCATTCTGCCTATAATGTAGCTTCTCCCATAACTCTTATTATGTGTATCATACGTATATGTCTAATATACTACATATTATTAAATATAATATGTTAGAGATTCAAAATGGAACACAATATGATAGATTTCAACTAGGGGCGCCCTCCATGTAGAACAATACATCTAACATAGCAGTATATGCTCGCGAAAACATAATAATAAGTTTCTTTTGAATAACACATTCATCAAATACATTTTAAAATAGTTTCTTACTGTTACTTACAACCTACAAGAAAATATTGAAATTATCTACAATTATCGGTTCCAAGTGTCTGGAGAAAATGCTTCTACAGCCGGACCAAATGTCCAGGGGCTGCGAGGAACTGCGGTATCTGGATTACACCATTGCTAAAATCGCGGCAAAGATTGCCGAGTAGTGTCTACAGCTTTACGAATTCTTGCCTGACGCGTGTCCTGTGCGGTTGGCCAGTCGAGTCTTAGTCAAGTCAATCTACGCCCAAAAGAGGGTCAACCTCAAACAAATTGCAATAGTAATTGTGATGGCGTTTTTAGTTAGTACTACACGTCTACATTACCAGAAAAAAATCCACCGAAATCCACGGGGTGGAACATTGCATTTTTGAAGATAATGACAAGTGTTCGAAAATCGCTGTCGGTCACTTTTGGCATAGTGAAATGTAGGGGTACGCATTAATCAGGCTACGTTATATATTTTCTTTGCGCATTACATACACTTGATGCATGCCGTTGGTAAGGTAATGGATCAATCTATCCAAAGGTATATCAGTAGTTTACCTTCATTAATTGATAAGGTGAAGGTCACATTTTAAACACAGTGTCGTCTGGAGGCGTGGGGTAGCGGCCTGCAGTGGACTAGTTTATACGCCCACACTTGATACTAGTTTTGATATGCTTTATTAGTAAATGTAAGCGAACTGTTTTATCAATTAATAAACAATCAATTACACTTGTGTCTGTTGTCATTATTTAATAATTTTATCTAACTGCATGAGGGTCTTATAGACATTCCTGGCTTCGCATCGGATCATTTTGTGCAGTTTTAGCAAATAATGTGGACCATAACAGTCGAACTCTCGGTGGAATGAATACCTTCCACGGGATGCGCATTATTGCAGCCGTTTCGTCAGGCATCAAGACCTGCACACCGATTCCTAGAGTTACTGTAAGTGCTGAAGACATAGCTGCCTTTGGGCGCATCAACATCCATCACTTCAGTGAAATTGATGTTTCAATCAATGACCTTGTCTATCAGAGACTACCCAAAGTGGATATCGAAGATGCAACTTCCAACATTGACTTGTTTTGGAAAACGTCTCTACTGCTGTGTTCACCAAGACCATGCTGGTCTAGTGTCACGCAACATGTCCAGCACGGACAGCACCCAGAACCATCAACCATAAAATTCCTGCCGATGATTGACATGGATCCCAGTGATCTGACATGCATTTACTCTACGCTCAAATTAAAATTTGCCCAACCTAAACGATTGGAAGTAACGCAAATCTTAACGTTCGATCAACCTCTGTGGTGGAAAGCCAATTTAATGGTCTCAATGGAACACAGTCAATTGATTTACGTGAAATTGTCCTCAGACTCGTTGGTATGCTCATGGGAATGAGCTGTATTGGCTGCATTGGCCACTTGATGGCTGGTTCTGGACTGAAAGAATTATTTGAGGTAATCTGCGCAAGAAATGCCGTCGACAATATGTTAACTGGCAAGGCTATATCACGTGCTGTCCGTGGCCATATGCTTGTGGATGCAACACTAAACGCCATGCTCATTGCAAAGGTATACGACTCTCCACTGCCAGACACAGACACACTTGACAGACCACACGATGGCACGCAGGGAGCGATTAACGACCCTCCTGCCAGTACAGCTGTCAGCAATGGAGATTTAAAAGAAGCCACTAGTTTGTTTGACAATTTGACCTCCTTGGACAAAACAGTTGAGGAGGTATGCTCAGCTGATGTGCTGCGTAGAATCAGAGATTCATCAAAGCAGAACGAACGGGGAATTGGGACCTGCATCTACATACTGTTCGTGAGATGCATCCATACGTCCTAGCTGTTGGACATTGTATGGCAAGTCTGCATATGTGTACCTAAACAACATGCTGGAGTTGGAGAGTCAACACCCTGATGGTCACACGAGCTTCACACTCGGGAAACATGTAATCCGCATGAGTGATCGTTACTGGGCAGGCCTTTCATCGGATTTAGCAATCGAGCAAGTGTTGATGCCAAGTGTGAAGACAACAGGCGGTTTAACGCGTGGGCGTGGACTGACTGAGACTTAGAGGCTTGTTTGGCTTCTGTCAATGCCTGCCTGTGCTGAAGTTAATTGTGCCCTGCAAGATCTCACAGCGTTAACCTACAACACAAGTGACCAACACAAAGAGGCAACTAGAGCAAGACAGGAACGGGACTCCAAAGACACAGAAGAGCCGTTGAAATGTCTGCAGAGCAGGAATCCATTCACTGACTATCGGTGTATCCGTAGCATTTCGACCGGTGTAACAGCAGACAATGAAAAAAGTAGACAAGACAAATGAAATAGGATCTCAGATCCTTAAACCGATTTTCGGAGAAACATACTGGTCTATACATTCAGAAAGAAACAACAAGCCATCACACTGAATGATAAAACATGCGTGAAGTACAATGAAAACATGAAAGTTGCCTTCTGGTAGTAGGAGAAAGATGTGATGAACTGCCTCTGGTCCTGAAGCACGAACTATGTAGTTATCCACCTGCTTTCTTCGAAGAACCTGGGATGATGCGACTTGCCAATAAATTCGTCCTTGCTGACGTCATGTGGAATCAGCTTGGAGACCATCCCCAAGATCCACCCAACTGTGGAGAAGCGCAGTATGTTCTCGATGGAGGATCACTAATGCATCGGATCACATGGCATCGAGCTACTACCTACAGTGGCATCTTGAACAATGATGGTATTCACGGACTCCTGTTTTTGCTGCCTACATCTGATGAACTTTCATATTGAGGAATGGTGGCGACCAAGCAGGTGGCGATAATGGTTGTTTCGCCCCTTGGAGACGTTGTTTGTGTGTGAATCATTATTCAACGTCACGACATGTACATTCCACATTTCAACGGGATACAACGGGGGGGGGGGGTCGTGACATTCAGTGTCATGCTAGCGGATACGTCATTCTCAAGAATTTTTCGCCATGTGTTCTGTGTCAAATGGTAGAAGCAGAATTGCACTCGGATATGTTTGCCGATCACTGCCATCAGTGCATACTTCACGGCTAATTCACAGTCAATGGTGCCGAAGTAGATATTGGGTCGTACACCGTTCGTCGCACAACAATTCAGTGTGGCAGTGAACAGTTCCTGGTATGTCGATTCTACCTTGTGCTCGAGAAAACGAAGGGGATGGTCACCTCACCTAGAGCACGGGAACGTACAGTGGCCGCTGATTATTTTCAGTTATTGTACCAAAATATCCTATTTCCAAAATGTCCTACTGCCAAAATGTCCTTTTACTAAAAGGCCCTATTGCCATAATGTCCAATTGACAAAACGTCATATTGCCAAAATATATGTGGTCCAAATGTCCAGGGCTAAAGGGTCCTTTACCAAAATATCCTGCATTCACGATAATATACATATACAAGGGATGTGCCTGAAGGTCATTATTTGTCAGTAATTTTTTTTAATACACATGTTTAATGGTATTTTGTGAACATGTTCAGAATGTAATAAAACAATTAAAATACTATATTGTTTTTTTATTAGTATGTAACTTAGTCAATCATTCAAATGCATAAATAACAAACCAATGTCCTAGCAAACTGTTGTACCATATATATTTCAGTCAACAAACATTAGCTGCATTCTGTCAACTCATTTACCTTCTGTTAAAACCGATCGGTAAAACAACATAAAACAAACACCAAAATATATTTGATTATAACATGTTTGAAAATGTTTATATATAATAAATTAATAAATCTATTTAATAACAAAATATCCTGTTTTAAATCAAGATTTCCCCACATTTGAATGTAATAATTATTTGTTTTAATTTGCCATAGGTCGTTGTCGCTTTCGGTTGGCAGACCTGGTAAATTCGCCGGTAGACTTAGACGGAGTCATAGCAGTGACAGTAGCGCTAGCGCTGGCAGCCAGCTTGGGAGGCCCGCTTGGTTTCGACTAGAACGGCGTGGTCGTCACTGCCCGTGTCGCTGACTTCGTTCGGGTTTCACTACTGGGAATAATGTTGGCACAGCGTCCTTTTTTCGAAGAGATTTTAGCACCACTACAACCGAGGGTTGCCGTCTTCTCCGGGTCGCGGTCAGAACAATGTTCTCGAAGTGAGCCGAGCAAAGCCGACGGAATGTAGTCTGCGCGCTTCATTTTCGCGAGCTATTTCTTTAGCAAAGTTGGCTCCGTAGGGAATTTAGACCAACTACATCTTGCTCTGTTACTACTGACTGGATTACATGCCACACACACACACACACACACACACACACACACACACACACACACACACACACACACACACACACACACACCGGTAGGACAGAGTATTTTTTTAAATTACTAAATAATATAATTTTTTTTAATAACTTTTTTGGTGTAGGAAATATTCTACAAGATATAATATAATATGATTTCAAGAAATAATTGTTTTTTATGCCATTTAAGGCTTAAGTTGTGTTGCTTTTCGCATCGTCGGCAATTATTTTAGAAAATATATGGCCGCCCTGATGCTTCCTTCACATTTTGTCAACGATATAATGGAAGCATCGTATTACTAGTGAATGAAAACATGCAAAAAGCCATTTCAATCATGCCTGAATCTTATCTGGTTCCGAAAATATGTGAAAATAATTTATTTTGGTGGTCACGATATGATCACGAGTTTTCAAATTTTATCCTGAAAAAATCCTTGATAACATATAATTATGTAAAATGCACTTTGCACGTTCAAGTTCCGTTTCCGGTAGCCTCTCATCAATTTGAAGATGTCCGATAATCTCGGCAGAGATGTTGATGCGTCTCTTATAAATCTAACTTCTGCCTCCTTCAATGTTAACATGGTATCGTTGATATACTCATCCACCTCAACAGTGTTGGTAAAAGGCACATCAAGAGTAACTTGTCGATTTTACTATACCTCTCACCTTTCTTTTCCTTCTGAGTTATTAATTTTCTAAGAACAATGCTTAGAATACCAGGGAAAAAATAATTGAAGACATTCTTAGAACAGCAAACAATAAGATAAAGGTCATGTGAAGAATCAGAAAAGGTCACGCATGTTGCATACGTCACATTATGATAAACAGAACAGTAACAAATCTAGTAACATCGAAGAAAGGTTGAAAGGGAAACACAGATAACTGGTCTAGCAGCCTGGGTAGGAAAGAGCTCAACATAACTGTTAAGACAATTGGGATCGTGGGTATTGATTGCATATATCCCATGCGTCATCAGATGACGATGATAATGATGATGTTAATGATGATGATTCTGATAATTATTAGCTGCACGTTTGTTTCCGTGAGTGTAACCAAACATTTTATTAGTTATAATGATTAGCGTAAATTGACCAGTTTTAGTTGTCAGTCAGATGTTTGACTTACCCAAATTTCTCAGCTGTTTTGCATAACGAGCAGTAGCGACGCGCAGCGGGACGCCGGGAACCAGTCGTTTTAATAATGGACCGTTAGTCAGAAAAGTACGTTAGTGCACTGCAATAGTAGTATTAAATAGAGCACACTCAAACGTGTTTTCACTCAAACAACCGTGATGGAGTACCATCTACTCGATCACGATTATGTTGTTACAGACACGATAACCTCGTGGACTGGAGACATATCTGTATTTGTTTTTCTATGGGCAACCATGTTAACGCTTTCTAGTCCCGTGCGCAAAATAAGTATTCGGATTTTATCATAATGGTACTCGTTGTTGCATGTCATGTCAATGACCTGTCGCACATAGATATTTCAGTCAAATTTGTCAATTGTTTTCAGGAAAATCAACATAGCATATACTACCTCTCAGATTTCACTAAAAAACAGAAGGTTTTATCGACATAACAGGGGATCCGTCCATCAACGACATATCCATGTTTTGCTAGCCAGCAACAAAGAAATTAATAAAGTGTTCAACAGACGTGTTATAGTCTGCACATGTGTACTTTTACCCGTTCGATAACTATTCACCATTGTCCATAGCCATCACAGGGAGCAGTGGCATTTATTACGCCAGACTCTCAATCAAGACAACTCGAATTCAAGTCCTCTTACTGCGGTTTCCCAACGTTGGCAATTTCGGTCAACCCACTTGACCACACTTGACCACACTTCACCCAGCTGCACAATTTAGTAGTTGGTTACACACAAAGGTGGAGAAGTCTAGATAGATTGGAATGAACAGGTCTTCCAGGGTGAAGTGCATATGGCTTTGAACAGTCCCAGTGAGTGGACACCACGCTATCTAAGAACGCATCTTTGCCTATTGTCATGCATAGCATTTACAACGTTATCGGTTAAAGTAAAGCTTGATGCCCGTCGTTCTATCCCCGTCTCTCTCTCTCTCTCTCTCTCTCTCTCTCTCTCTCTCTCTCTCTCTCTCTCTCTCTCTCGTTGTTGTTGTTGTTGTTGTTGTTTTTGTTGTTGTTGTTGCAGTGACGCTAATCTGGTAAACGCCGTTACAAATCGCCGGAAAGACCGCAACGTGTCACCACGTTAAGTGGACGGTGTATTTAACTATTACCTGACAGCGGTACACAGCCTTTCTGTACAGATGTGAACACTTACCTATCACCATGCTCCTGATCCAACAGCAACTGATCTATTTGACTCTCTCTCTCTCTCTCTCTCTCTCTCTCTCTCTCTCCCTCCCTCTCTCTCTCTCTCTCTCTCTCTCTCTCTCTCTCTCGCTGTTAGTCGCTGTTACGACTACGACTGCTCACTTCGTAGGTCGTCGTTGTTGTTGTTGTTGTTGTTGTTGTTTTTGTTGTTGTTGTTGCAGTGACGCTAATCTGGTAAACGCCGTTACAAATCGCCGGAAAGACCGCAACGTGTCACAACGTTAAGTGGACGGTGTATTTAACTATTACCTGACAGCGGTACACAGCCTTTCTGTACAGATGTGAACACTTACCTATCACCATGCTCCTGATCCAACAGCAACTGATCTATTTGACTCTACAACAAGACACAAATACATTTGTCAGTCTGCCGAAGCAGGTGGGCTGTTTAATTAAATAGCGTGCACTCCGCGCATTTCCACATGATGGCTGTGCTTGCAGACACACTGACCATAAAGTAGAGTCGACTATTACGTAAGCGATGCCTATTACAATCGCCAAGTGGGACATGCATCCCGGTATTCCTAACTGCCTCCTAGCTGCAATTATTTGTAATAATAATGATGATGATGATAAGATGGAATACTCGACAGCGGTGGCAAGCGGAGGTTAATTTAGTATTTTAAAATGGAGAATCAGAAAATTACGTATCAACGCAAATATTAAGATAATTATTGTTCAAGCAAAGAATACGTCATCCCAACAATAACGCTTACCGAGATTAAACATAAATCGCAAGACTGGTATCAGGACACAACAATCGGCTGAACTGACGTTTCCATTACTTCGAACGCGATTCAGATAGTGTTGGCCGGACAATATCCTTCCGCCAATCCCCCGGACAATATCCCTCCGCCAATCCCAAGGAAAATATCCCTCCGTCAATACGACCAGGACAATATCCCTCAAACAATGCCCCCCACCGGAAAATATCCCTCCGTCAATCACCCCCCGGACAATACCCCTTCGCCAGTACCGCTGGACAATACCCCCCGCCAATACCCTCCGCCGGACAATGTCCCGCTAGGACAAAATCCCCCGTATGACGATATTCCCCTCGGAATATGTTCCTCCCCGATCATAATTCCCATAGGCAAAATCCCTAAATTCATACTTAAAAAATATCAATATACAATAATATTATCTACATAAATGCGACTGCATAATGCAATTTTAAAATATTAGTGTAGGCCCTTGTGTAATTTCGTGCAGAATGTTTGATAAAAACAAACGTTCACTTGATTTTGAATGTTTATGTTATAAAGACTTTAAAAAATTATGGTGGCAATTTTTCTAAGCAGAATACGTTTAATAAAACTCAACATGGCGGCCACCATATAAACTGCACCATAATGTTATTTAAAATGATTCCTGACATGTTAGTAATGGTGACTAGAGTCCTTGGCATCGACATTACCCATTTATATATTAAATATGTATTGTGTAGATATATGTGAGCAGTAGTAGATGCCCGTCATTTTGAATTTCAATACATAGGTACTAACATAAAAGAAAAGTACCTAGGAGTAACAATAAGTGCTGATATGAAAGTTTCAGAGCAGTGTGATATTGCAGCTTCAAAGGATAATCACATTCTTGGGTTAATTAGGAGAAATTTAACATACAAAGAAAAATAGCTAATTATACCTCTGTATAGAAAAATAGTTAAGCATCATTTAGAATACTGCATACAAGCTTGGAGACAATATCGTAAGAAGGATATTGATACGTTGGATTGAATACAGAGGAGTGCAACTAAAATAATTCCAGAACTGAGAGAACTTAGGTATGAAGAGTTTACATGCTGCTAGAGAGCGCATCACGCCGCCACGTTGATTTTTCATGCCTATTGACACCTCTACACCGACGACAGTACGCGAAATAACAACCATCGTCACGAGAACGTATAAAACGTGCTGATCCGCTACCTTTTGGTCTTGTAAACAGAATACTGACTCACTTACGATCAATGTTGCCGATGTACCAAACGCGTGTTTTTCGAAGGAACAATGCCGACTGAGCTGAAGCGAGTATTTGTGCATCCACTACTCAAGAAGCCTTCGCTATGCAAGGACACGCTAAGTAATTACCGCTCAGTCAGCAATCTATCCCAACTTTCGAAAAGGTTGTTGCCATCAGATTGAACACTCACCTAGTCAATGAATTTCTGACGCATACAAGCGAAACTACTCGACCGAGACAGCCCTACTGTGGGTGGTTAACGAGATCAGGACTGAGCTTGATCGTCGACAAGGTACTATCGATGTATTCATCGATCTAAGCGCCGCAGTTGACACGATAGATCACGCTTTACTACTGTATCGCCTACAACGACGCTATAGCCTCGCCGGAGTGGCATTGCGTTGGCTGGAATCTTACCTACGTGATCGCAAGCAGAGTATCGCCTTCGGCCGCGCGTCATCCAGCTTGAAGACTTTGATAACGGAAGTGCTGCAAGGATCAATGCTGAAACCACTCCTACTTTCATTACACGTGCAGCCGATCGGTGAGTCAACTCATGTGTCTTTTGCATATTGTTGTTGAGGCTGGAGGTTGTCCGGATCATGACGTCTTAATTTATCACGTAATCATTCCACGATTGTCAAATGTCTTGCGCAGTCATTTAATGTCGAATGTTCACAAAGTGAGCGATTTGGCCTTGGTGTTCCTCACGCAGTCTGTAGTACGTTCGACTCCGTTATATATGCGTGTCTGACTAGAGCAACTGATAAGACATACATGTTATCGAGACTTGTCATGTTAATATTACATGATGTGATATATATATATATATATATATATATATATATATATATATATATATATATATATAATATGTAAATATATTTATCACATATAATATATATATATATATATATATATATATAGGCATTTTACATGTTATTTCATATGAATTTATAATTAAACATTTACCTTCTCCTGGGTTGTCGTTGTCATTCAGATTTCCTTCATTCTGTCTCTGCCAGTCAGGGTCATCCGTCGCGTCTTCGCTTTCATTCAAATTACTCCCTATTGTCCGACGCTGCTGCTCACAGTCACCGAGAGTGGCTAACCCTGTATCTTTATTCGGATTACTCCCTTCGTTCAGAGCATCCCACGGAATGTCGACATTGTTCAAGTGTATCACTGGATCTACTTCAGTGTCATAACCAAAGCTATCATCTTCGTTTTCAAGATTTAACAAGATTTAACAAGATTTGCCATCCAAGCCAAAGGCCCAGATGGCAAGTGGACAAGGAAGCCATTGGCTTATCGAGAGTCCAACAATGTTCACCTACTTATAACCCGCCCTCCTGATATATGTGTCAACCTTGTTTTTAAACATATTCACGCTGCTAGCAGTTACACAATCTGTAGACAATTTGTTCCATTCATTTATTGTCCTCTGTGAGAACGAGTGCTTCCTGATGTCCAATCTACATTGATCCTTTACTAATTTTACCTCATGTCCTCTAGTTCTGCTATCCTTCTTGAGTGAGAAAAACATATTTCTATCAATATTTTCATACCCATTCAATATCTTAAAAACTTCAATCTGATCTCCTCTTAACCTCCTTGTCTCTAGAGTTGTTAAACCACATTCTTTCAGGCGTTCTTCATAACTAAGGTCTCTAAGTTCTGGAATCATTTTAGTTGCTCTCCTTTGTATGCGTTCGAGCGTATCTATATCCTTCTTACGATATGGTCTCCATGCTTGTATACAGTATTCTAAATGAGGTCTAACTATTGCTTTATAAAGAGGTATAATTAACTTTTTCCCTTGTATGTTATGCTTCTTCTAATCAATCCAAGAATTTGATTACCCTTTGAAGCTGCAATACCACACTGCTCTGAAACTTTCATATCAGCGCTTATTGTAACTCCTAAGTCCTTTTCTTTTACAGTAGTACCCAGAACAGTATCTCCCATTTTATAGTTTACATTCAAGGTCCCATGTCCTGTATGTAGGCATTTACATTTCCCAAAATTGAATAGCATCTGCCATTTTTCAGACCATTTCACTAATCTGTCTAGATCGTTTTGTAAATGTTGTTTATCACCATCAGTATTAACCTTTCTAAACAGTTTTGTGTCATCCGCAAATTTCAGTACGTTACTTGTTATACTGTCGTCCAAGTCATTGATATAAATTAAGAATAATATAGGTCCTAATACTGATCCTTGAGGTACCCCACTCAAAACCGATTTCCAATTTGAAACCTCTCCATCTACTACAACTCGTTGTCTTCTGTCAGTCAGCCATTGTTCTATCCAGTCAGTTATGCTATCCCCGATACCATGGGCTTTTAATTTAAGTAGCAATCTTTGATGTGGCACTTTGTCAAAAGCTTTCTTAAAATCTAAGTAGATAATATCTACTGGCGATCCCACGTCTATCCACTTAGTGGTTTCTTCCAAAAAACATAACATATTTGTTAAGCATGACCTCGCTTTAAGGAATCCATGTTGAGATGAATTTAATAATTTATGCTTAACGAGGAAGTCCACCATATGGTCTTTAATTAACCTTTCTAATAATTTACAAATCACTGACGTTAAACTCACTGGTCTGTAATTCTCTGATTTATTTCTCGAACCCTTTTTAAATAATGGTATGATGTTTGCTTCTTTCCATTCAAACGGAACAACTCCCTCTTTTAATGACAAGTTGAATACTCTTGCAAGTGGTATACTGATTTGATCTACTGTTTCCATTAGTCATTTTGGAGGAATCCCATCCACTCCCGGTGATTTGTTATCCTTCATTGCCTTTATTTTCTTAGCTACCAATTCTGGAGTTACAACTAACGGTCCTAAATATTCAGATTTAGCCCCCTGAAATTTAGCATCAGCAACTGGTAGTGAACTAATATCTTCTTTGGTAAACACTGAACTGAAGTAACCATTTAGGTCTTCCGCCATTAAAAACCCCTGTGATATTATATTTCCAGCACTGTCTTCTAGAGGTCCAACCTTGTCTTGTACGTTTTGTTTACTCCTGACATATGCATAAAAACTCTTGCTGTCATTTTTTATGTTACATGCCAGTTTTTGCTCATAGCTTCTTTTAGATTGTCTGATTTCAGTTGTAGCTGCATTAAGTGCCTCTTTGTATTTTGCATAGTCTTCTTCCTTTCTGGTACGCCTATAAACCCTCCACATAGATTGTTTTAGCATTATTTTTCTAATAGCCTCTTTTGACAAGTGTTTCTTTCTACACCGTATTCCTTGTTTTCGGAAGGGAACAAATTTATCGATGATACTCTCAATTTCATATTTTAGAATATTCCAACATTTCGTAATCATCTTCATGGTATGAAACGTTTGCCAGCGTACACAATTCTTTGAAAGTTATTTTATCAGTCATGCTTCATGGAACAAGTTTAATACACAGCTTTTAGAAGGTGTCATGAATAACACTGCCACTATCATTGATCAACTATCATGACTACTCGCCTGAGTCATCCAAAAAACGTGGTCAATAGAGCTTAATATCCTTTATTACATCAGCAATCATTGTATCACTGTGCTTTTACTATTCCCAGCTGCACATAAATCTACATGTTACACATAATGTTATGTTTACACTTTCTCCACTTGGTGCTCAGGAAAACCTTGTACGTACGTGCACACTAAGAGTATAACATAATAATGTTATGTTTACACTTTCTCCACTTGGTGCTCAGGAAAACCTTGTACGTACGTGCACACTAACAGTATAACATTGGAATGTACTGGAACCCACCAAGTCAAAATGTCATGGCTTGTTTTCTTCGTTCTTTAATGATGTTATAACTTGTTATATAATTCCCTCAGGGGGTATGATGTATTATACACAATTACAACGTATTGGTATTTGATTATATGAGTTTACCTGTCTGGGAACTAAGATGCTGTAGACTTTGTAGAGGATCCAGCTACATCTGCAGATACGTGGTATTCAAAGGACAATCTAGGTAACCATGTGGGATTCAAGGTCACATGACAGTTTTAGTGCTTTCCATTGCACAAACGGTTACACGGTTTTCCCAGGACAAGGAATAAGGATTCCTGCTGCTACTAAAATAAAAACACAGAAAATACCAAACTTGCAAATACGAGGTTTTCTAAGACATCGACGATAAACTAATACGTTAATAATAATAATAATAATAATAATAATACTAATTAAGATGGGCATATAAATATAAACATAGACCACACGAGAAAGTAAACTAAAAAAGTGGCTAGGCTAATTAAACTAAACAGTATAAAATAAATAAAACATAAGATAACTGTAATTTTATGTTTTATTTGTTTTATACTGTTTAGTTTAATTAGCCTAGCCAATTTTTTAATATAAATAAGTTATGGTAAAATGTTTCAGCAGTGAATCGTACATACGCTGCAGTAAATATGTCTTCAAGGCTGACTTAAATGAGTCCTTCCAGATCTGCTCAGCAAGAACTATGGCGGTCACCAGCTGGAGAGACGACAAAGAGAGGACGACCTAGAATGTATTGGCGCCATAAAGTCGACCGTGATGTATAGCTGGTCAACAGGAGATGGAGCGACGTCAGGAAGCGAGCTGCTGATCGATCGTAGTGGAGTGCTTCAGCTACCTCATTTATTTGATGTTTTCCAATGTTGAAATAATAATGTAACCTCTAGTTCGGTTAAATCAACAGAATAAAAAACGGTGGACGACAAAACTTGGCTCAGCCAAAAACTCGGACTTGTTTGCCTGACTATTAGTAATATTAGTTAACGTAGCTGTTGTGGTTGAGGTAAGTAGCGACATCTGGTGGACAGTTAGTAACATTCTCCAACCCCGGTTGCGTTGCTAATTTCAGCGGTCGCATGCTTGGCGCTTGACAATAATGTATTAACTCGAATAGCATTTATGGAGTTTTGAGCTGCATACACTTGATGCAGAGGTGGGGGTATAACCAGGGTGCCAACATTGAATGTGACTGTGGAGAGGGCCCCCAAACAATTGAACATCTGGTAGGATGTCCCCTACTACCAGCACCCTGCAGATCTGACGACTTGGCAACGTACAACTCCTGCGTCAGAGCCTGTGTGCTGCAATGGCGGGGAAAAGTGTGTCACGAGAAGAAGAGATCGATAACCGTTCCCGAATCTTTCACGAGATACGCTTGGCACACTAAACCCAATATGGAATTTGCTACATATAGCAGTTGTGCCATGCATGGTGGACTGGACACCAATCTATACGATGAACAACGAATCATAATTGTGGACATCCGTGGCCCGATAGTGTGTGGTAATGCTATTTATATAATTTGTAATGTTATTTATATAATTTGTGTTAATACCTCCCACCTCATTATCCCACCTTCCTACCTCATGTAATAATGCTAATAATGTAGCAAACTTGTTAATCAATGGTGTTTACCTAACCACGCATACTTGTGTAAATGCAGTACATGTATTAAAATATGGAGCGCGGTAGTGTAGCGGTTAGAATGTTGGTCTCTCAGTCGAGAGAAACCGGGTTCGAATCCTCTTGCTGCAGTTTCGAAGCTTTAGCAATTTCGTTCATCCCACGTTCCCACAGTTCACTCGGCTGTATGAATGAGTACCTACAGTCAGAGATAGATTTCGGAACGAATAGTCTTCGCGCAGTAATTATAACATGGCTGAATGCTTCCCAGAGAAGTCGAAATGCCGGGGGTAAAGTGTAAAACGCTTTGAGCAGTTCCAGGTACTGGATACCGCGCTATATAAGAACTTACTCATTTTAAAGGAATAATTAATATATATATATGTATATATATATATATATACATATACATATATTACAAAAACAACGTATGCCATATTTTAGTCCACTTGAATCAATCACACATATAATAATGATATATAGATGACATCTAAATAGCTATTTCATATTTTTAATTAGTTACATTTGGAAGTAAGTATGCAGTGTGATCGGTTAAAGCTGTCATAATAATATGTCACAAAAATCAAATTGGTTTAACTTACTTGGCGCGCTGGTTTTCCGAACGTGCGCAAATTGGCTTGGCGTCATTTTGCATCGTTTTATATATGTAAGCCTTGCTGCCTTAAGAGTTCTTAATTTAGGCAATTTAAATATTTTATTACAGGTTGCAAAATATATAAACAATAGTTTAAGAAAGATCAATATTAACAAAGTTTACTAAGAAATTTATCACAACTACGAATCACATTAAATACATATAAAATAACAAGTGGTACTACACAACATCCGTCACTACAACAGCAACAACCGTCACTACAACAACAACAACCGTCACTACAACAACAACAACAATCGCCACTACTACAGCAACAACAACCGTCACTACAACAACAAGAACCATCACTACAACAACAACAACAATAAGCGTCACTACAACAGCAACAACCGCCACTACAAAAACAACAACCGTCGCTGCAACAACAACAACCGTCACTACAACAACAACACCAGCAATCGCCACTACTACAACAACAACCGTCATTACAACAGCAACAACCGTCACTACAACAACAACAACCGTCACTAAAACAAAAACAACCGTCACTACAACAACAACAACCGTCACTACAACAACAACGACCGTCACTACAACAACAACAACCGTCACTACAGCAGCAACAACCGTCACTCCAAAGCAACAACCGTCACTGCAACAACAACAACAATCGTCACTACTACAACAACAACCGCCACTACAACAACAACAACCTTCACTACAACAACAACAACCGTCACTACAACAGCAACAACCGTCACTACAACAACAACAACCGCCACTACAACAACAACAACAATCGTCTCTACTACAACAACAACAACTGTCACTACAACAACAACAACTGTCACTACAACAACAATAACCGTCACTACAACTGTATTTAACAACATGAGACCAATGCTAGCAGCGTTTGTCCAATACTGGAGCAGCAGAATGCCAGTTCTGACATGTGTGTTACTGATGATAACAATTGACGCAGTAGCTGTTGTGGTTGAGGTAAGTAGCGACATCACTACAACAGCAACAACCGTCACTACAAAAACAACAACCGTCGCTGCAACAACAACAACCGTCACTACAACAACAACACCAACAATCGCCACTACTACAGCAACAACAACCGTCACTACAACAGCAAAAACCGTCACTACAACAACAACAACCGTCACTACAACAACAACAACAACAATCGTCTCTACTACAACAACAACAACTGTCACTACAACAACAACAACCGTCACTACAATATCAACAACCGTCACTACAACAACCGTCACTACAACAACAACAACAACCGTCACTACAACAACAACAACCAAGATGACCTGTGTGTCAACAGCATCCACTGTACGTTGGGTTTCAAAATATTACACAGCTCATGTGACGTACACATCGAATACAACACATTAGGTCATCAACAATGCAGAGGTGCAAATAATTTAGTTTGGGAATTGTAAATGGAAATCTGCCTAACAGTGTCGCCATCTAGTGACTATCACGAATACAATGTCCGTACCAAAACAACGTACTTCCTAAACTAAATCAGCCACACGCACGCACGCACGCACGCACGCACGCACGCACGCACGCACGCACGCACGCACGCACGCACGCACACGCACACACACACATATATTATATATATATATATATATATATATATATATATATATATATATATATATATATATATATATATATATATATATATATATATATATATATATATATATATATATATATATATGATGGACTATGCTATTCTGACAGCTTGTGGAAGTGAAAACACAGCGCACAATTAAGGTATGAACTGTCTGCGGTTGGAGTAATCTTGAATTTATGCAGCTGCAGTGATCGTTCAGTCGACCGTGATCGTCAGTGATTGCTTGGGCGTGTATCTATACAAGAACTTGTTATACAATATTGGCGGGTGCTCGCGATGAATATTCTTGTCGCACTGGCCTGTAACCAGGGTACAGGGTCCATCCCAGCAACTAACGCAGCGCAGCGACCAACTCAACAACAACAATAAACACTCTTGTTGACCAGGGCAACAACAGCCTGCGACTGTCCATCGCCTCTGTCGACAATGTTATTTGTTATTTGAGGCACTCTGCGATCCCAAGTTGGCCAATAAACCCAATAAGTCGCTTGTGAGCGAACTAAGGCAGGATGTTGCTGAATTGAGACGAATTGTCCAGTCTAAAGACAATTAGATCTCCGATCTGAGAGAGAGCGTCAGCGCCCTCGAAGAGAAGATGGGTGTGATGGAGCAATACTCTCGACGGAAGGCGAAGACGTACTCGAAGTGACACTCAATCTGGTGAGCTCATCATGTGTGTGTGTGTGTGTGTGTGTGTGTGTGTGTGTGTGTGTGTGTGTGTGTGTGTGTGTGTGTGTGTGTGTGTGTGTGTGTGTGTGTGTGTGTGTGTGTGTGTGTGTGTGTGTGTGTGTGTATATATTAACATGTTGATACAATGTTAATATATATATTATGTGATAATAAGTTGGTGTATATGTAATGCATGTACATACTTCATCATTGCAAATGTGTATATAATGTTCATGCCTATGAATGGCTATTTATTGTACTTATCACGTTTCGGTTGATTTATTTTTACATAAGGAGAGTGGCCCTCATGTTAGCTACATTAAATGCCTGATTGACCGTCTGCCTGACCTTATCATGGATTTTGCATTTCATATTCGTATATGAGATTTTGGCCAAATAAATACACCTTAGTCTGAATAATGTCGAGCGTTTTTCAAGCAGTTATGGCTGTTTTGACAGCAATCAAAATATGTATTAACAGGATGTTAAAGGTGGTACTGAAACTGACGATAACATTTGACAATATTACAATTAATATTACTACTACTACTACTGCCACCACCACCACCTAAACCACCACCACCACTACCATCACCACTAATAATAATAACACTTATTATAGTAAAAATAATTCCCCCACAAACAACTGCTACGGCTACTGCTGATACTACTTATACTACTGACAGTACTGCTAATAATAATGGCAATGCCATCACCACAACTACCACACACCATTGCTATGCTATTGCTTGTTGACTAATGAGCACATTAGTAACAAAGTGTAACACAGCCATATGTTATCATACATTGCATTGCTTACCAAAATGTAAATGTTTGGCAGAATTCCGTAAACATTTGTTTTGTTTTCTTCCGCACTGAGCGGAAAAGTGTCATGTACAGGAGGCTATTGACGGAACAATTACTCATATATATCCAAATTCCCATGAATTTATACCAATTCGGTAGATCAGCTTCCCTTCCTGCTGCTATTGCAGCCACTATACTAGCGGAAGGTAGAGTAAGAAGGAGCACAGCTAAGGATATAACCAACACGTTTTTGCCAGAACGAATTGTGTGTACAGTAATAGGCGGGTTATTTTCGACGGTGCCACCATTGCCACCAATGCCACCAATGGAATTCAGTTGTTCGGTAATCTGACGGTTCGCGCGTATGACAGCTTTGAAAATTATACAATTGGAGTAAGTCGTTGTAACAACGGGAAGTGCCCAACCAAACATTATATACACTGTCATGGCTACGGGCACCGTTTGATTTGCCGATGGACTGGGCCCGTGAAAAAAACATGTAGATAAGTCAAAACTATCAGCCAAATAGCTTATGGATGTTGACAAAAGTAATCCTATAAACCAAATGAAAGCAATTATTGCGTAGCAACGATTTCGAGAGAGTAATTGTTCGTATCGCAGCGGTTTCATTATGGCGACCATCTTGCATACGGTTAACCAGCAGAGACTGTGCAGCGACACGAAGGCGAACCAGTTTGCGCAAATCGCTTGGCCTACCGGCAGGTAACGGTGAATGTTCCGCACATATGGAGTCGCGTTCGAGCAAACAGCGGCGCTGATGGGCATCGCCGTACATCCGCAGGCCAGGTCAGACATCGACAGCGAGAACATGAATAGTGTCGTGCGATCTTCCCGCAGTTGTGGATATTTCACGATCACAACGATCGCAATAGAGTTCAGTACAATGTTTGTGATGATCACTGCACTGATGACGATAGGTTTCAAAGTGTCAAAGTCAGTTTGCGTCATATTATATACCAGTAATATATGTGTATGTCATACATTTAAGGAACCACACATATACGTTGCACTGCCGGAAAATCCACTGGTTCGCTAAAGCAACGACTAAGCAATAATTTTGTTTCATAGACTTGGTATAATACTTTTGACGCACCTACTACAGTAATTCGACACTGACTCACCTGTAGTGGACACCATAAACATGACATATTGACATATGTCCCATAATGCAGTATGCCAGAAAAAAAGTTGTTCCAGTTCTCTTGCATATTGTTTAGCTTTCAATCAGTCACACCAACGATGGTAAGTTAACTGGCATGCTCACTGTGTTAAATACGCTCGACTATTTCACTTTATCGCACTAGTAACAACAACAACAACAATAACGTGTATCCACAAATAATGCAAATCACTTCAATTTGGGTTGGAGTGGTTGATCTACTCAGACGTAGATGATCTCTGGAATTGACCTTAAACAGTTCTTCAATTCGTCGAGCTTTGCAAATCTAGTCAATGGTGAGAATGTCGATATATCGCTTGCAGTGGCACAGCACGGTGGAGATCCCGTCACTGGAACACTGAAACCAATATCGGTTATGTAGCGATTTGCGAATTCAACGATCAGTTAAGGTTAAAAACATACTCCTCACTATGAAAAAAATTTAGAGTATTAGCTTACCTTTAAAATTTAATGGAATCAATTCTGTTCTTAAAAATATAACATGTGGAGTACCACAAGGGTCAATATTAGGACCCTTACTATTCCTTATATATATAAATGATTTAGGTGCTGTTTCTCAGATCACCTTTCCCATTATGTATGCAGATGATACTAACATCTTTATCCAAGGGAAAGATTTGCAAAAAATGGAAAAAGATTTAAATATTGAAATAAAAAAGCTATCACTTTGGCTCAAAACTAATAAACTCTCACTGAATATAAAAAACATGTACAATGACTTTTAGCAGTACTCCCAGTATAAGAAACAGATGTAATGACATATACATAGATGGAATAGGAATAGACACTGTTAATCATAGGCAATTTTTGGGAGTGATAATAAAATCAACTGGAGTAACCATATAAAGTACATATGTAATAAAATTTCTAAGAGCATAGGCATTATCAAAAAGGTAAAGAGCAAACTGAACAAGAAGACATTGGTTAACCTATATTATACATTTATTTACCCATATATTACCTATTGTAATGTAGTATGGGGAAGAGCCCCAACAATATATTTATCTAAAATTTATATATTGCAGAAAAGATAATAATTAGTCATGTTGGATTTAGAAACCACACACAGTTTTTATTCAAGACATATCAAATTATGAACATTTATCAACTAAACAAATATATAAGCTGCGTGCTAATGTATAAACATAATAGGGGTATGTTACCAAATATATTTAATGACATGCTTACACATCATACTACTTTACGCAGTTATAACATGAGACAAGAAACAGTTTACAAAATACCATACTGTAAAACCAACACCAGACAAAATACACTGGCATATGTTGGTCCCAAATTATGGAATACTATTGTTAAAAAGAACCACTTGGATGATTGTACGTCTACTTATATTTTTAAAAAGACAGTGAAACACTACATATGGGGAACCTACGAATAATACTACTCTAGTCAATTGTGATATACCAGTATAATTTAGTATAATAGTCCTATGTATTATTATATGTGAATGACTTATTTGTGGTAACCTTTTTTATCATATCTTATAACAAACAAGTTATTGATTATACAAATGTGGTATACTTGTATTAGGAATCACTGTGAATTTTTTTTTCTAGACATCGTGGCGCATAATATATTTAATTTATAATTGAAAAAGGAAACATAAGCAATTTGCTTCTTTTCCATTGTCTTAAATGTGTTTAGTAGTTGATCGGCTGATTGATTGTATGTATATGAATTTATGTTTTATGTTATTTGAGACAATAAACATTATTATTATTATTATTATTATTATCTTTTTCTCGATAAACTAATGTATTCCTTGTCCACTTGCCATCTGGAACTTGTAGCTTGGGATACCTATTTCAAATAAAAGCTTTGTGTTCAGTGTACTATGTAAGCCATCTGAGGTATCACATTGAGTCAAATTGCACAGATACTACTCTCTTAGAAATGCACAATGGTATTACGCTAACTATGGACAAATGTAAATTAACAACAGTCACCTGTTTTGATCTATATGCTGTCTTTGATACCATTGATCACAACATTATCATTAAACGTTTGACATATCAAACACAGCTCTGAACAGGTTTTCATCAACTCACACTGATAGACATTAAGGAGTGAAAATAGCGAATTATTTTTCAGTAGCACTGTCCATTTCACACGTTGTTTCCACAGTGCTATGTTCTTTTCACTTTCTGCACTACTCAGCCCAGTCATCCAAAGTCACTACATGGATCACCGCCTATATCCAGGCGATACACATATCTTCCTTTCTTTGGCGACCCCTTATACAATTCGATCCTTACCGCAGCTCAAGGTTATCTCCGTGATATCTTCCACTGCATTACTGGCAGGACATTAACGTTTCTTATAACTGGAGTATAATTGACACACAAAAGCAGCCTGTTAAACTTGATTATTTTATCCCAAAACACAGTCCGCCTGTTTAATAGTTATCCTTGATAACAATTAAACTGTTAGACAATATATTTCCAAAACGTGTAGTCGCTGCTTTTATCACATTCGTGAAATTCACCGTATGCGCCGGTGTATGTGTATTTATGCCGCCAAAATATTACAACTGTTCTTGTTAGCAGTAGACTTGACCATTGCAATTCACTTTCGTACGCTGAACACACAAAATTATGTTGCTTAGATTCGTAGAACTATCAAACGACGACGCGATGCTGAAAAAAACTAAACGCAGGAGAAACATTATCGTGACATTCTCAGAGCATTTAACAGTTGCAAGTCGAATTATGCTCTCCATAATGCCTGGACGTTAGTGAAACAACTTTCGGGAAAGAAATCAAAAAGCATCTTCTTACAAGGGTCGTTCGGATGCTTGGAAAACTCACTTCAAACATCTGCTCACATCAGATAATACGAGAACATCCAATGATCCAGTTGATCCGATCTATGAGAACAACCCAAACATTGACACCGACATCTTCTCTCGAGCAGAAGTCAAAATTGCTATGAAACAAATGAAACTTGGCAACGTCCCAGGACTAGGTGGCATTCCCATTGAAGTGTGGCGACTACGCAAGTTAAAGTAAGATTTATTGAAGTTCTGCAACGAAACATGCTACGGGAACAAACCACCGGAATGGGGGATCTCAAGTATCGTACCAAAACCTAAGAAATGAAATCTAACTCTTCATGAACACTATCGTGGAATAAGTCTAACACAGACTGCTACAAAGGTCTACAATCGACTCCTGCTTAATATAATTCGCCCTGAGCTAGAAAAGATCTTACGCCCAAACCAGAATGGATTTAGACCCCTACTATCTACATCTTCGCAGATTCTTGCTCTTAGAAGCACTGTCGAGGAAATGAGAAAGAAGCTGCCATTATTTTCATCGACTTCCAGAAGGCCTTTGATTATGTTGATAGAAACAAACTGTTCCAGATTTTCCATGCGTATGGCATCCCATAGAAGATCTATCTCAAAGCCATATAGACAATGTTTGTAAACACCTCAGCAGTTGCATTGACTCCCGAAGGGGGAACTACAAATTTGAACAATAGCACAGGAGTTCTCCAAGGAGACCCTCTCGCCCCATACCTGTTCATCATAGTCTTGAACGACGCCCTAAGAAGTGCGGTTGATGACAGAGGACTAACCCTAACCAGACGCAGATGTACCAGACATCCAGCCTCCCATCTTTCTGATCTGGATTACGTCGATGACATCGCTCTGTTCGCTGATATCATAAAAGAAGCAGAACGTTTATTTCATAAAGTGGAATGTGCTTCCAAGTCAATTGAGCTATTTCTCAATCCGATCAAAACAAAGTATATGCCTGGATGGCCCCAACACAGGAATGCTGCAGAAAACTCAAAAACATGTCATGGCGTCATCACATGACAACCAAGAAATGACGACTCCTTCCTCATGAGACAACGGCGTCTTTGTCTGGCAAGTCATGTGATGCGTCATGACGAATTAGTCAACAGAGTCCTACTCTGGAAGCCCGATGGCTCTCGAAGAAGTCGACCAACAACAACTCCGCAAAACATCCTAGAGAAAGACACTAATTGCAATGAAGAACCGAAACCACTAGAAAGAAATCATCATGTCACCACATCAAGTGGATGACATAAGTAAAAATAAATCCATGTGGATGTGGAGGTCTCACCCTTGGGGAAATTTTAAAAAGTGAGAAAATCCAAATGTTCGCAACCACATAAGATACAAACATGAATGAAATTAATGTATGTTTACATGTATTCAGATATGGGGAATTCGATGCAACCATCATTGTTTTGTAAACATGTAAAGAAAGCAAGATGGCGACCATAGTATATGCTAAAATAGTTGTTGATGATGCGAAAGACGACTCTTTCTCAAGTTCAGCAAACATACAAGATCACGATTAAATTAACTGTCCTTGTTCGGATGTAGAAAATTATATAAGATCATAGTTTCTTGGAAAATAATAAAGATGGAACAACATTTGGCCACATTATTATGTGAAGTAAACGAAAACGGGCGTGTCACACAAACATACGTAACTACACTTCAGACATTGGTATTACTTACTTACTTACTTACTTACTTACTTACTTACTTACTTACATGCTTGCTTAGTTACTTACTTACTTACTTACTTACTTACTTACTTACTTACATGCTTGCTTAGTTACTTACTTACTTACTTACTTACTTACTTACTTACTTACTTACTTACTTACTTAGTTATTTAACTTTTATTACATAAACATATTTTACTCATACTATTGACATCTTGCTAACATGCTTATCAAATTATTCATTCAGTTTACATGCATCAACTGGCTGAAGGAAGATATCGGGATGCAGCTCAGCTTAAAAGGAAGAATAAGAAGATATAAGAGTAAGAAGCCGGATGGTGTGGGCAGGTCACTTGGTGCAGATGGAAGCGGGCATATTACCAAATAGGACAGAGACGGTGGAACTTGGCTACAAGAAGGGGTAGAACACAACTAAGGTGAGAAGACTGCGTTCAAACGGATAGGGGGGTGGGGATAAAAGTGGAGGGACAACATTGCCAACGACATCCAAATTACAATAATTAGTCGTCCCCACTCCTTCATAAAGGGAACTCCTTTCAGGCGACTAACTGTTCTAGGATTCGTGGGCTTAGCGCCACGGAACGCAACCAAGCTTACACTTGAAGATAGGTCCTGGCCATGTTTTCTTGAACGATTTCACTGGTGTGAAGCAGTGAACAGAGGTCTTACTTCTACCAACTTTTAACGAGTACGTATTTTGACATGCTTCCGTCATTGTCTGATAGCTGCACTGAACATAGCAGGTCAGAAAGAAGTGTGTGGATAGAGCCTTGACATCCTAAATAAGGTACCGTGTGTCGGTGAATGTATATTCAACTGACCACAGAACTTAAGTGCAACTTTCTTGCCAATACTAAAGCAGGTCGCCATAAAATCACCGCCGAAAGCCGGATTCTCAGAACTTCGGCTAACAGTTTGCATACCACTGAGAGCATCGTAAGTGATTTGAACGAGATGAAAAACAGTGAGCAACTATCTACCTAAACTTACCACAACGTAGAAATGACGGTGATAATAAAGGAAGAAGAACAAGACAGAAAAACTGCTCGTGATCAATTGGAGATCCACTCGACCCCAAGCACGAGCTAGTGAACATTGTCATTAGATATGTTGTGGCTCAATCCGTGGTCAATGTCAACAAGGTAGTACTACTAAGCCAAATATGGAGTATATTGAACCGAGTTAGTCTAAAATGTCATGATACAACACCAAAACGCGTGACCACATGTCTTAGACGTTCAGGCTCATGACTTCAAAGATTACTGTGGAATCCTACTATGGTATTAACACTAAACCTTTTGAGGTATGGTTAATACACACTCAATATATATGCACACATTTTCGCATGTCAAGAAGCACGCCACACACTCCTTGGTAGCATGATATAGTTAGTCCTTTCTAGTACTTCAATGATTGAAGTACGTTAAATGTGGTCGTTCAATGTTGCTAGAAGCAAGGCTAGTTAACCAAACCTCCATTCACTGGCTCCCACCAGGGAAACCTTCCAAGAAAATGTGGCCAGGGCCCAGCTTCTAGTATAGCAATTTGGCTACATTCCTTTAAGTCAAACCCGCCAATGGTAGAACCAAATACTTACGGTTGATCGCAGGTAGAGAGGTCCAATGCAGAACAAAAAACACCTGTCAAAAGAAGCTATTAAAAAAATGCTCACAAACAGATGCTGTGGAAGGTCTATAAACACACTGGAAATGTAGAAGACTACACCAACTACAAAGAGGCACTTAACCTAGCTACTATTGAAATTAGAAAATCTAAAAGAACCTTTGAACAAAAATTGGCAGGTAATATAAAAAATGACAGCAAGAGTTTCTATGCTTATGTAAGGAGTAAACAGAAAGTTCGAGATAAGGTCGGACCACTGGAAAGCAACAGTGAAAACATAATTTCAGATGTGTTCCAAAAGGCAGAGGTCCTGAATGAGTATTTCAGCTCAGTTTTTACCACAGAAGATATCAGCTCACTTCCAGTTCCATTGACTAAATTTGAGGGCAATACATCAGAATATTTAGGGCAGTTATTTGTAACTCCTGAAATGATAGCAAAGAAAATTAAGAAGATGAAAGATAATAAATCACCTGGAGTTGATGGGATACCACCAAAACTGCTAAAGGAAATTGTTGATCAAATTAGTACACCACTTGCAAACTTATTTAACTTGTCACTAGAAGAAGGAATAGTTCCTTCAGAATGGAAAGAAGCAAACAGTACGCCGCTGTTTAAGAAGGGATCGAAAAAAGCCAGAAAATTACAGACCAGTGAGTTTAACATCAGTTGTATGTAAATTACTCGAAACATTAATTAGAGACCACATGGTGGAATTCCTCATAAAACATAAATTAATAAATACATCTCAACATGGATTCGTAAAAGCAAGGTCATGTCTAACCAATCTCTTATGTTTTTAGAAGAAATTACAAAGTGGGTAGATGACGGGTCACCAGTGGATGTTGTCTCCTTAGATTTTCAGAAAGCTTTCGATAAAGTGCCACATCAAAGATTGTTACTTAAACTAAAAGCCCATGATATAGGCAATGATGCAATCAACTGGATAGAAAAGTGGCTTACACACAGAAGACAGAGAGTAATAGTAGATTGTAAGATTTCAAACTGGAAATCTGTTTTGAGTGGGGTACCACAGGGATCAGTGTTAGGCCCTATACTGTTTTTAATATATATATAAATGAATTGGAGGATGACATATCTAGCAAAGTACTCAAATTTGCAGATGACACAAAAGTATTCAGAAAGGTTACTAATGATACAGATAAACAAAGTTTACAGGATGATCTAGAAAAATTAGTTAAATGGTCAGAAAAATGGCAAATGTTATTCAATTTTGGGAAGTGTAAATGTATACACATAGGACATGGAAATATGGACGAGGAATATAAAATGGGGGATACTGTACTAGGTAGAACCACACAAGAAAAGGATTTAGGAGTAACATTTAATGCTGACATGAAAGTTTCAGAGCAATGTGGGATTGCTGCTTCGAAAAGGAAATCAAATTCTAGGCCTAATTAGGAGAACTATCACTTATAAGGATAAACATCTAATTGTACCCCTGTACAAAGCAATAGTTAGACCACATTTGGAATATTGTATTCAAGCATGGAGGCCATATCGTAAAAAAGACATAGATAAGCTAGAAAGAATACAACGAAGAGCAACTAAGATGATTCCAGAATTAAGAGACCTTAGTTACGAAAGTCGCTTATTACAATGTGGTTTGACAACACTAGAGACCAGGAGACTAAGAGGAGACCAAATAGAAGTGTTTAAAATAGTGAACGGTTATGAGGATGTTGATAGGAATATGTTCTTCAAACTTAAAGAAGGCAGTAGAACCAGAGGACACAAAGCAGCATTAGTTAAGGAGCAGTGTAGGTTGGACATGAGAAAGTACTCATTCTCACAGAGGGTGATAAATGAATGGAACAAACTGCCAAACGATTATGTTAATGCTAGTAGTGTGAATATGTTTAAAAATAGATTTGACAGATATCTGATAAGGGCGGGCTACACATAGATGAGAACATTGTTGGACTCGCGATAAGTCAATGGCTTCCTTGTCCACTTGCCATCTGGAACTTGTTGTTCGAGATGGCAATCTTGTTAAATCTTGTTAAAAGATATCAGCTCACTTCCAGTTCCATTGACTAAATTTGAGGGCAACAAATCAGAACACTTAGGGCAGTTATTTGTAACTCCTGAAATTATAGCAAAGAAAATTAAGAAGATGAAAGATAATAAATCACCCGAAGTTGATGGGATACCACCAAAACTGCTAAAGGAAATTGTTGATCAAATTAGTACACCACTTGCAAACTTATTTAACTTGTCACTAGAAGAACGAATAGTTCCTTCAGAATGGAAAGAAGCAAACATTACGCCGCTGTTTAAGAAGGGATCGAGGAAGAAGCCAGAAAATTACAGACGTTCAGGCTCATGACTTCAAAGAGTACTGTGGAATCCTACTATGGTATTAACACTAAAGGTATGGTTAATACACACTCAATATATATGCACACATTTTCGCATGTCAAGAAGCACGCCACACACTCCTTGGTAGCATGATATAGTTAGTCCTTTCTAGTACTTCAATGATTGAAGTACGTTAAATGTGGTCGTTCAAGGTTGCTAGAAGCAAGGCTAGCGAAACAAACCTCCATTCACTGGCTCCCACCAGGGAAACCTTCCAAGAAAATGTGGCCAGGGCCCAGCTTCTAGTATAGCAATTTGGCTACATTCCTTTAAGTCAAACCCGCCAATGGTAGAACCAAATACTTACGGTTGATCGCAGGTAAAGAGGTCCAATGCAGAACAATTACTTTCCATAATGACACCTTGTTAGCCTCCACATAGTTGCTCAAGCTGATAAATTGTTCACATTAATGTCATATATCTTGCAACATGCGTAAATAAATTCAACGTGATGAAAATGAGGAGAACTGATGTTTGTAAACTTTAAAAACCGTATTTGAGTAAGATATGCTTATCTAATAAATAGATAAATTAGTAGTAGTAGTAGTAGTAGTAGTAGTAGTAGTAGTAGTAGTAGTAGTAGTAGTAGTAGTAGTAGTAGTAGTAGAAGTAGTAGAAGTAGAGGTAGCAGTAGCAGTAGCAGCAGCAGCAGCAGCAGCAGTAGCAGTAGCAGCAGCAGCAGCAGTAGCAGTATCAACAGCAGCTGCTGCTGCAGCAGTAGTAGTAGAATTAATGTAGAATAGTTAATTGTCAGAAAGAGTGGAATATTGATTAGAACAAGTATTGCTATTACACATACCGTGTTGTTCCCTATAGTAGCGCACTACCTAACAGATGTACACCCCTCTTTTTTTAGAAGTGAAACAATGCGCAAAAAATAGATTTTCAGGAGTGAAGGCACGCAAAAATAAAACGACAGCAGTACTGCTGCGGCTTGCGTCACCTTGCGGACTCTTTTAAAAATAATTCATGGTGTGTGTTTTTAGTCGCAACGTGGCAGCACATTGTTATCACTATTCAGCGATTGATAAAGGGGTTTGTTTACAATTCGTGAATTAAGTCCTTAGAGTAACTTAGTCCCAGAAACTTGGTCTTGGTACAGTCTGACGTTTTTTTATTTTGGTGTTGTAATATCCTGTGATTATTTCAACGTAACAACACGCCTTTGTAGGGGTCACGGCACACACACCTGCTATTTATTGATTGGCTAATAAAATAAAATGTCCTCCGTCATTAGTACACTGTTGATCGCTAGGGATCACCATATAATTCAATATGTCACATCCCCCTTTTATTAAAACATAAGATAAACTGCAAAACTAAGTATAGACTAGGCCTACTATTAAATATAGCCTTTTAAATGCCAAAGTCAAATATGGGCATAAAGGCAAGACAAACGTATTATCTGTAACTACTGTAACATGTTGAAGTCCAAATTCTTATCAATAACATTGTTCAAGAATTTACTTAACGCCTATCTCAAAGTCCTGCTGCCACCGTGGCTTTGACTTCAAGCGGGAGCCTCGCCTCGGCTGGTTTGGAGAATGAGAAAGTTCGCTTACTAGCCCGCGACGAGTGGTTGGGGTACCTGGCTCGGCAGCTAGTGGTGATAGTGGCACGATAGCAGCACTGTCCATTGAACTGTCGACCGCTCGTCGTTGTTCGGCCGTGCGTAGGTCATCATCCCGGTCGTCACGCTCCATCGACTCCGGAGGCATGACGTGTGTGACCTCTCTCGACTTGTTGAGAACACTCTCATTTCGCTGGTAGCTGCCGGCATCCTCAGTAATGGACATGTACGACCTCGGGGTGTCGCACACTCCGGTGACGATGGCGCGGTCCCACGCGTTGTGTAGGCGTACGCGTACATTGTCTCCAATTCGATGTGATGCGCGTGGGTATCTTATGAGGGATCATCGGTTGTTTGTAGTTCTGCCTCCTGAATGTTGCACAAGTAGCACACTGGGCTACTGTTTACTCGATGTCAGCAGACATGTTGGACCACAACATGATCTCACGAGCCATAGCGTGACACTTTTCTATGCCCAGGTGACCTTCGCGTAACCTTGACAACATCTCGCCTCTCACTGCGTTAGGCTCTACGAATTTCTCATCCGCGAAAAGCAAATTATCCTCACAGTGGATCACATCTCGGATTCCCCAATATGCATGTAGTTGTGGGGACGCGTTGTCTTTGTATTTCGGCCAGCCATGTATGACGTATCGCCTGATCTGGTTCTGCACGTCATCGTTGAGAGCCATGTATGACGTATCGCCTGATCTGGTTCTGCACGTCATCGTTGAGAGCCATGTATGACGTATCGCCTGATCTGGTTGTGCACGTCATCGTTGAGAGCCATGTATGACGTATCGCCTGATCTGGTTCTGCACGTCATCGTTGAGAGCCATGTATGACGTATCGCCTGATCTGGTTCTGCACGTCATCGCTGAGTGACACATTCTTCGGTGCTTGAAGCTTCTGTGGCGTAGCAGGGAAGTACTTAGAGACGGAGTGTATTCTCATATCCACGTTGTGCTCTGGCTGCGAGTCTGTTTGTTGGACTTGATCACCTTGTGACGTCACGAGATTATCGCCCGGCTACACCAGACCTAGAGCCACACTGACCTCCAATCCTAAAATCGGCACGTGCTTCTCTCTGGTGATGTACAGCTCGGCAGTGATGCGTTTGTCACCTACTTGATACGTCACTTCAGCAACACCGTCATGTACGACTACTCCGCCTCCAACTGTTCTGAGAACGACAGCGCTGCAGTTCAGGTTTGGCTTTTCTCGGATGTGCTTCCATGTTTCCATTGGCATCGTATTTGTCTCTGCACCCGTGTCCACCTTCATCTTTATGCGCGAATTGCACACATTGACGTACGAGTACCATCAAGACGATCGTGTTGTAACGATTCGACATATTTGACGACCGAGTGAAGGAAGAACTCATCCTCCATGCTATCTTCATCATGACCATGCGGTGTCGTCACAGCGGGCATTGATTTACATTTACACACTGCTGAGTAGTGGTTTCGCCCGTTGCACTTGTAACACGTAGCGCCGTACGCTGGGCACTTGCGTCCTTCATGCTTGGTTCCGCAGCGTCTGCATAGCTGGTGTTTGTTTGCACTAGTGGCGGCACGGTGGTCGTTCTTAGATGACGAGTATCCTTGGTTGCTGAGAGAAGGGAGTAGAATTTGTATCTTGTTTCAAACGACGTCTTTTTACGTAGTTGACCACCTTCTCTGTGATTGATTGTGTGGCGTGTGTTGACATTGACCTGACATCATTCTGCGTGCCGCGACGCATAGATCAAGTGTTTTAGTTGTGGTTAAGTTATATTGTCTCAAGAGCCGCTCCTTCAGGGCTTTCTCCTGGGGCGCAATAGAAAACATGAGTTTGTATAGAATCATGTTTGTATAGAATCCGATTCTCGGCAAGATTGCCTGATAGACTTATACTGTCCGGCGGCCGGAATTCGAGCGACATTTTACGATCTTACCGCTTCCGACACCATGTAATATGCTTTGATTATTTAAACATAACAACACGCCATTGTAGGGGTCACGGCACGCACCTGCTATTTATTGATTGGCTAATAAAATAAAAATTACCTCCGTCATTAGTACACTGATGATCGCTAGAGCTCACCGTATAATTCAATATGTTATAGGTATATAAAATTATCGTTTACATTTTGAATATATATATATCACTTTATCTCATATATATATATATATATATATATATATATATATATATATATATATATATATATATGAGATAAAGTGACACATTTACATAAATTACATATATAAGGTAATATCTGATATAGTTGTAGTAAACGGTTTGGGTAAAAGGAACTAACAGCAGGATTTTACCGTAAGTTGGTATATATATTGTTTTGTTTACAAAGTGTTCTCTGTATTCGCTAGGTGGCAAGCTCTTGGGTTCATGCGAGCTTAGTAGATACATAATAGTTAGCAAGTACATTATTGTAAAAATGTGAAATTAAAACCTAAACAATCCAACCTAAAGTGTTCTTTTGAACACAGAAAACAGCCTTAATCAAAGCCAATGTAGCAAAGAGAGAACATTATAAACAACAATAATCTAACGCAATCTAACTAAATCTGAATTATGTGATACCGCCACGCTTAATATGAAAGAGTTGCAGCAACTGGGTGGACTTCGTCAAATCCGGTTGTGAGAAGTCCTGGGCTGAGGTTCAGGCGGATAGTTTTAGTTTTGAGTGTAGGGGATGTACGAAGATGAAGGGACTAGAGGTGGAATAAGTGAGGGAGCTTGTTTTGGCATTCGTGGGAAGGGGTTGTGCAAGTGGTTCCGTTGGGGCCCAGTGGATGATAAAGTGTCAGGCGGCTAAATCGGACTATATGGGGAGTTACGTGTAACTACACAAATAGTAGCTAATCAAATAAAGGCAATGTAGTATAATAAATTACCTGGAGTGGTTGGAATTCCGCCAAGACTACTTACGGAAACAGTAGAACAAATTAATATACCATTTGCAAGTGTGTTCAACTTGTCATTAAAAGAGCGAGGGGCTCGTATTGAATGGAAAGAAGCAAACACCATACCATTGTTTAAAAACGGCTCGAGAAATAAGTAAGAGAATTACAGACCAATTAGTTTAACATCATATATTGGTAAATTATTAGAAATGTTGATTAAAGACCATGTGGTGGACTTCCTTTTTGTTCCTTGCCATAATCGACTGTATAGAAAATGGATCACTGGTAGAAGAGAGCGTGTTGAGTAGATGGGTAGGTTTAAAACAGGAAATCAGTTTTGTGTGGGGTACCTCATGTATCAGGATTAAGACTTTTATTATTCTCAATATATATCAATGACTTGGACGATAATATAACAAGCAACGTACTGAAATTTGCGGATGATTTCTTTACATTTTTCAAAGATATAATAGCTGCATCTTTTTATGAAAACATATAAAAAGCCATTTTAATCACGTTTGTTTGAATCTTATCTGGTTGCGAAAATATGTGAACAATTTGATTTTGGCAGCCATTTTGAACAGGACAGGAGAGAGAAAGAGGACTAAGAAGAAGGCGTGTTTGTCAAATTCATCCATAGTCATTGTCATATCATATGTAACCATGTTTAGATGCACTTTCAAGTTAGCTGCATATATCAGTATTGACAGCTTCCGGTAGCTTTTCTTCAATTTGTAGATGTCCGTGTTAACATGGCATCGTTGATTAAATAGAGCACTAATATAATTTAAAAGAAAGGACTATCGTTTTCTTCGTTCAAACGTGTTCTAATTGAATGCTCCGACTGACCGAGCGTTCGAACTACTGTGAGCGAGTACCATCTACTCCATCAGGATTATGTTGCCACAGACACGATCACCTCGTGGACTGTGCACAGATCTTTATTTGTTATTTCTAGTCCTGTACACAAAGTAACTATTCGGATTTTATCACAATGGTACTCGTTGTTGCATGTCATGTCACTGACTTGCCGAACATAGTTTTTTTCGCCATCAACATCTGCTATGTTGAAAATCAATATAGCAGTTGCTACCCGTTAAATTTCACCAAAAAACAAGGTTTTTTGTACATACATAGGAATCCTTCCATCCAGTCCATATTATGCCAGCAACATCAAAATTAATCCTGTGGTCAGCTGACGTGTCTTCAAATGTGCCATTTTACCCGTTCGGAAACTGTTTTTCCGAATGCAATATATCTTTGAAAGGGCGTACAGTCTACAAATCAATGGCACTGGATTCGTATGCCATGGATTGGGACGTGAAACAGTGATATATCGCCGTATACACGTATATATGTTTTTATTTCAGATAATCGATCGGTAAAAATCAACAGTAAAAACGACTAAGATATGTATGTAATTGCGAATATAGCACTTCCAGATGGTAAAAATAAACAGTAAAAACTACTAAAATATGTATGTCATTGCTACTATTGATGCACTTTTAGATCGTGAATGTAAACAAATGAAAATCGTTGTAGGTCTACGTTCCCTTTAGCATTGTAGGTGTTGATGTTGACCTGACTTCCTGGATGCTGTCAGCCAAACTGACGCAGTTCTAGCTAATGCCACCAACGCCCTTTTCTACATCAGTGCTAATGCAAATAAACTCAGTGGATGCAGCTGTTGGTAACTAAAGACGCAGTGACGCTAATCTGGTAAACGCCGTTACAAATCACCTGAAAGATCGCAACGTGTCACCACGTTAATAGACAGTATAATTAAGTAAGTAAACCACATTACCTGGAAGCAGTACACAACCTTCTGTACAGATGTGAACACTTACCTATCACACTAATCTTGCTCCAACAGCAATGTCGCCTGTCTAACCAACGTTGCCAGTCTATCAATGGCTACAGTCTACGCATGCTAATAAGACATAAAAAAGACATAACTTCCTGTTGAACCACCCGGTTACCTGGGCAATTTGACTCTTATATGAGAGACAAATACATTTGTCAGTCGGCCGAAGCAGGTGGGCTCTTTGATTAAATATTGCGCACGCCTCGCTGTGCATCATTTATATATGTGCATTTCCACATGATGGCTGCGTTTGCAGATACACCGGCCATAGTGTAGAGTTGACAATTATGAAAAAGATGCCTATTACTATCACCAAGTTGGATCTGCATTCCAGTATTCCTAACTGCCATGATGATTTTGATGATAATGTTGATTTTCATGATGATGACGATGACGACAATAACAACAACAATAGTAATAATAGTAATAAATGTATTCAATTGCAATCATCATATACGAAGTTATTCATATCATGATTTATTATAGTCAAAAGCAACTGTGATCCTAGAAAACCCTATATAGCTAACAGCGGGACCACTTATAAAAATCGGTATATTAAAACAACGTGGAATTAGTTTCAGTGTAAGATATACATGCTGGTCTATCGATCCTAAAACAAGCTGTTAACACATGCAGTTAACTACAAATTATATGACATCACAATCCTAATTATGAATGTGATCTCCGCCTCGTTTCGCCTTCGCAATCATGTTTACATATAATATACTGCTTTGTCATATGGCATACATCTGCCAGATTAAACTTCCTCATATACTATTCTAGTTTAAACAATGTTGCCCTTTGTTTTTTTTGTCGCAAAATCAATTGTTTGCCCATAAATAGGTACTACCGTAAAACAAAAGGACTTAGGAGTAACAATAAGTGCTAATACGAACGTTTCAGAGCAGTGTGGTATTGCAGTTTCAATGGATAATCAAATTCTTGGATTGATTAGGAGAAATATAACATACAAGGAAAAGGAGCTAATTATACATCTGTATAAAGCAATATTTATGCCTTGTTTATAATATTGTATACAAGCTTAGAAACCATATAGTAAGAAGGATACGCTTGGATTAATACAGAGGAGAGCAACTAAAATTATTCCAGAACTGAGAGACCTTAGTTATGAAGAACGACTGAAAGAATGTGGTTTAGCAACCCTAGAGACAAGGCGGAGATCAAATTGAAGTTGTCACTAGAGAACACTAGAGAACATGAGGTAACGATTGTAAAAGATCAGTGTAGATTGGATCTCAGGAAGTACTCGTTCACGCAGAGGACAATAAATAAATGTAACAAACTATCTTTACAATTCCGGCGTTATTGACGTACATTTCAGAGAATTTTGGACACTTTATCAAGACATGCAATACAGCACAATTGAAATAGATGGATTTTGAAATGGGCACAATGTAGCATACTTAGTATTATCAACACGCCAAGTAATTGCCCTCCAACTTTATTCATTTTTGATAAATGTTCTAAAAATAGCTCCGTTATGGACGTACTTAGAGAAATTGACTTTTGAAAGTTGCCTTAAATATTTCAAAAAAATGTGAAGTATGAATGCATAAAAATATAACAAACCTACGTGTCTGTACACTATACTTTAAGATTCCAAATAAATTAGAAATTAATTCATTTCCTACTAATAACTAGGCCACAGGTTCATATGTATATTGTTATGGACGTACACTTTCCTGTCATGGACGTACACTTTCCTGTCATGGACGTACACTTTCCTGTCATGGACGTACACTTTCCTGTCATGGACGTACACTTTCCTGTCATGAACGTACACTTTCCTGTCACAGACGTACACTTCACATTTCACTATTTAAAATGCAAAAAAAACATTACTGATTGAAATAAATCTTCAAAAAAATGCGTGGATTATGAGGAATTAGAATATTCGTATAATTGTATTTAATGTTTAATAAACAACATCATAATTTTCAACAGTTCCACTGATAACCTGATGTACGGTCTGTTCTCTTTCTTTTTCAAGTTCAAAATATGTTGGTATTTTCAGGTATCCCTTTCTTCAAGGCTCACGCAGCATGACAAATGAAGAAACATATACTTTAGATATATCTATGATATAATATTAAAAATAATTAACTGTGAACAATTGCAATATTCAATAAAACATGGATGCATAAATTATCTCACAGTCAATTCATAAATTATCTCATAGACAATCAATCAATTCAAAAAAATAAGGGCATGTAACTTTACATGTAATACTAAAAATAGTTTCTTATCAGAACTCTTAAACTGTCTTATCTTATCAAACTGACTTTGATGTTATCCGAGAACAAAATGATGTGCATGACCTCGTGTACTCGAGTATTTATGTTCATGACCTCGTGTACTCGAGTATTTATGTTCATGACCTCGTGTACTCGAGTATTTATGTTCATGACCTCATGTACTCGAGTATTTATGTTCATGACCTCGTGTACTCGAGTATTTATGTTCATGACCTCGTGTACTCGAGTATTTATGTTCATGACCTCGTGTACTCGAGTATTTATGTTAATGACCTCGTGTACTCGAGTATTTATGTTCATGACCTCGTGTACTCGAGTATTTATGTTCATGACCTCGTGTACTCGAGTATTTATGTTCATGACCTCGTGTACTCGAGTATTTATGTTCATGACCTCGTGTACTGGAGTATTTATGTTAATGACCTCGTGTACTCGAGTATTTATGTTCATGACCTCGTGTACTCGAGTATTTATGTTCATGACCTCGTGTACTCGAGTATTTATGTTCATGACCTCGTGTACTCGAGTATTTATGTTCTTCCCCTCATTGTTCTCGTTATGCTTTTATAGAATGTTGCTCTCTTTATTTGTTCTTCTTGAAAACAGTTAGAATAAACTATTTAATTTTAGTATGTCAGATCTAAAAACATTTTTTCAGTTCTTCCAATTTTTTTATGCTATCTTTCTTTTATCCCAAATGGACCAGATTCGACAAAGGTGACAACATTCTTGAAGATAAACTACTCTTGGTTAATCAAATTCCTTTGTTAGGGGGTTAAGGGTTTCTTAATATGTTAATACTGATGTTCCAGTCGATGTAGCTTGACAAGATTCAGCAAGTGAACATCGTGAAATCGCTGAGTGTGAAGCCATCACCTTCGTATCCAGAAAAAATACTCCGTCGGGGACTGCTGCAACGCATTTTCGGACTATTTTAACAACAAGGCAGCCGAAATTCGCCTGAGTTTATATGTTGCTAGACAGCGCATCACGCTGCCGCGTACGTTGATTTTGTCACGCCGATTGATACCTTTACACCGACTACAGTACGCGAAACAACGACCATCATCACGAGAATGTGTAAAAGCGCATGTCTGAACCGCTACCTTCTGGTCATGTAAAACAGAACACTGACTCACTTGCGATCAATGTTGCCGATGTACCAAACGCGTGTTTGCCAAAGGAACAATGCAGACTGAGCTGAAGCGAGTACTTGTGCATACACTGTTCAAGAAGCCGTCGCTATGCAGGGACACGCAAGTAACACGCAAGTAACTACCGCCCAGTCAGCAATCTATCCCAATTTTCGAAAGTATTTGAAAAGGTTGTGCCTAAAAGTCTGAACACTCACCTAGTCAACGAATCACTGACGGACATATTTCAGTCCGCATACAAGCGAAACAACTCGATCGAATCAGAACTACTATGCTTGGCTAACGAGATCAGGACTGAGCTTGACCGCCGACAAGGTACTATCGTTGTACTCATTAATCTAAGCGCCGCAACTGACACGATTGTCCACGCAACACTAGTGGATCGCCTACAAGGAGGATACGACCTCGCAGGAGTGACACTGCATTGGCTGAAATTTTACCCACGCGATCGCAAGCCTTTTCGGCCGCGCGTCATTCAGCGAGACGACTTTGATAACAGAACTGCCGTAGGGTTCACTGCTGCGACCATTCTAATTTTCAATATACGTGCAGCCGATCGGTGATATCGTTCACAACCACAGCATAAAATATCACCACTAGGCCAATGATGTGCAACTGTTCTGTAATTCGACGTGGATGCATTTTCTCTGCTGACTGCTGTGTGTCGGATCGAGCGATTTATTCGCAACGTGCAGGATTGGATGACATGTAATTATTTTCGCATAAATGACGCCAAAACAGAAATTCTACCTGAAGCATCTACGCAACATTGGCTTAATTCGCCGTTATCTGACTCAACCGACAGAGGAACGTTTGGACTACTGCAGCTCTCTGTTGTTTGTGGCTTCAGCCAATAACATCGGCCGATAACAGCGGCTTCAGAACGCAAACGACTTCAGAACGTTAATTGCCAGGCTCGCCGATACTTCGCCAACTGGCAGCGCATTACATTCCAGATCGCTGCGCCAGGCGCTGCGCGAAGACATGTCTACATGCAGAAGCTCGTGTGTTGTGTTTCATGTGCCTAATCAGTTCCATTACCCATGAATCGCCGGTGTGTTTGATTAATAACGGGGACGTGCAACTCTTTCTAAGTTTGTTTGAAAAACAGCTCCTATGTATATTGAAAATGGGCAAATCGTCCAATTTATTTTGGAGGTTGTATTTCAACGTAATTGCCACTGTGCACACCGCATTAAATGTAAACTGCCTGCAGCATAGGGGGCGCAGTTAGAAATAAATAGTCTGGATAACTACATCAGTGTATGAAACAAACTGGTACATGTTAGCAATAAAAGTGTGACCAAAAAACCCTTGTTGCTGTGATGTTATATAATATTCCAGCATAACAATTTACAGGGGAAATATATACTTAATTTAGGCTGCACGAGCACAGTACCAGCTTGACTATTTAAAAAGCGGGGTGTAAATAATCCCCCCAGGCCTTATCTGCTTCCTGATTGGGACCCCACCCCCCGATAAAGGGCTGCACGCCTATTGGCCAAAGCCAGAACAAAAGGAGAATCAACACTGGAAATACTCTATACCGAATATTGTAGTGGTCTTGATTAAGATTTACGTGAATTGATGGCCCAAATAAAAAACCAAATTGGAGTTCACCCACAAAGTAATCCATGTATGCTGAACTGCCACCGTAGGTCGAGTCAGCCTCGACTACAACCAGCCCTCTGCTAACAGAAGGCAAATTGCCTAGCAACCTACCCTCCGCCGACAGAGAGATGAGTCGCCTCGCGACCATACCTCTATCAACGGTTTTGGTCGGCCTATTATGCTGTGCGAATTTCAAGTTGCTGCCTCTGAGGGAGCGAAGACAAGTTGCGATCGTCACCGACACGTTGTCGCACTCGTCAATGCCGGGACACGATATCACTGCTGCGTCACGGTCATCAATAGCAAGTCAAGTTGTTGCGATCATCACTGCACGTCCCGTAGTTGTGTTCATCACTGCACGTCCCGTAGTTGTGTTCATCACTGCACGTCCCGTAGTTGTGTTCACCAATGCACGTCCTGTAGTTGTGCTCATCACTGCACGTCCCGTAGTTGTGTTCATCATTGCACGTCCCGTAGTTGTGCTCATCACTGCATGTCCCGTAGTTGTGTTCATCACTGCACGTCCCGTAGTTGTGTTCATCAATGCACGTCTCGTGGTTGTGTTCATCACTGCATGTCCAGTAGTTGTGTTCATCACTGCACGTCCCGTAATTGTGTTCATCACTGCACGTCCCGTAGTTGTGTTCATCACTGCACGTCCCGTAGTTGTGCTCATCACTGCACGTCCCGTAGTTGTGCTCATCACTGCACGTCCCGTAGTTGTGCTCATCACTGCACGTCCCGTGGTTGTGTTCATCACTGCACGTCCCGTAGTTGTGCTCATAACTGCACTTCCAGTAGTTGTGTTCATCACTGCACATCCCGTAGGTGTGCTCATCACCGCACGTCCCGTAGTTGTGCTCATCATTGCACATCCCGTAGTTGTGTTCATCACCGCACGTCCCGTAGTTGTGCTCATCACTGCACGTCCCGTAGTTGTGTTCATCAATGCACGTCTCGTGGTTGTGTTCATCACTGCATGTCCAGTAGTTGTGTTCATCACTGCACGTCCCGTAATTGTGTTCATCACTGCACGTCCCGTAGTTGTGTTCATCACTGCACGTCCCGTGGTTGTGTTCATCACTGCACGTCCCGTAGTTGTGCTCATCACTGCACGTCCCGTAGTTGTGCTCATCACTGCACGTCCCGTGGTTGTGTTCATCACTGCACGTCCCGTAGTTGTGCTCATCACTGCACTTCCAGTAGTTGTGTTCATCACTGCACATCCCGTAGTTGTGCTCATCACCGCACGTCCCGTAGTTGTGCTCATCATTGCACGTCCCGTAGTTGTGCTCATCACCGCACGTCCCGTAGTTGTGCTCATCACCGCACGTCCCGTAGTTGTGCTCATCACTGCGCGTCCAATAGTTGTGTTTATCACTGCACGTCCCGTAGTTGTGCTCATCACTGCACGTCCCGTAGTTGTGCTCATCATTGCACGTCCCGTAGTTGTGCTCATCACTGCACGTCCAATAGTTGTGTTTATCACTGCACGTCCCGCGGTTGTGTTCATCACTGCACGTCCTGTAGTTGTGCTCATCACTGCACGTGCCGTAGTTATGCTCATCACTGCACGTCCCGTGGTTGTGTTCATCACTGCACGTCCCGTAGTTGTGCTCATCAATGCACGTCCCGTAGTTGTGCTCATCACTGCACGTCCCGTGGTTGTGTTCATCACTGCACGTCCCGTAGTTGTGCTCATCACTGCATGTCCCGTAGTTGTGCTCATCACTGCACGTCCCGTAGTTGTGCTCATCACTGCATGTCCCGTAGTTGTGCTCATCACTGCACGTCCCGTAGTTGTGTTCATCACTGCACGTTCCGTAGTTGTGTTCATCACTGCATGTCCCGTTGTTGTCCTCCGTCACGTTGCGATCACCACATTGCTGCGGTCGTCCTGTTCTGCACCATTGATGGAGCCACTATCACTGCAGGCGTCAGGGGCTGACATACGCTTTGTATGGTGGTCGATATGAAACAGAAGCAGTCGGGGGCAGTGTCTGTGTAACCGGGTGTAGCCGGTGGCTTTATTTGGGTACGTTGTTACATATTCATTCCACTTGGATATATTTCTGGTAGGAGTCAGAATGTCAGCGTCCCATGGCTTTACTTTGTTCGGAAGAGAAACCTGACTTTGCTGCCCATGTGGCTGCCCCTTGTAAAACAAAGCGGGGATATTTTCTTGTCTGCTAATTCGGTGCGAGCAACGACTGCCTTTAGGTTTTTAGCAAATGTTGGGGGCTAGCTGTTACCTCACTTACAATTAGAATACCAAAGAACATCAAACTGAACATTGCTCGGAGCAAAACAACAGTGTAGGAAGAACATTTAGACAAAGGAACGGATTTAATTATGAGGGACAAATCACGTGAGGAAATAGGTTGGCGCTGGTCAACGTGAGGACGTAAACTTGCCACTCCCTTAACAGTCTTCAGAACGAAATAATCCGCTGTGGGGTCGAGGTAGCGACAAGAATTGTACCTTTCTGCAATGGCCGACAGGCAAGTCCTGGGTACTTTCTGGTACTGGGTGCTTTCCCTTCCTCCTTGAGATGCTGCACACACAAAAAAATGAGTATTATATTTGGGGAGGCGGGCAAGTACTACCGCTTTCTATCTCGTTCCTGCACAAATGCTACAAACCTGGACCAGTTAGCCTCGTAAAGTCGAACACTGCTGGATGCAAGGGAACTCTCCATGATAATCAGGCCGTTGCGTGCCTTGGTAGCCATTGAACGGAATTCTCTAGGCAGGACTGAACGAGACGTGCGCGTTCGACCTGCAACCGTGAGATAAAATCCGCAACAACATTGATCTTTCCAGTGGTGTGCTTGGCAAGGAAACATGCTATAAGAAAGACATGCAACTACGAGTTGGCGAACTAAGCACATCAGTTGATGGGTCCCTGGCCGTTTGCCTGTTGATCACCGCCGCCACGGCTGTATTGTCTGAAAAGAACAAAATCCATTGATTAGTCAATAATGGTCCCCATCACCTGACAGCCAGTACGATTGATAAGAACTCTTTGGTGGAAATGTGTTTGGAGTATAAGGAAGGGGGCAATTGTCCCTGAAACCTAAAATCACCCATAACAGCTGCGAATGCAAAACCACTTGCATCTGTTGTGAGAGACAACACATCTGATGATGTCCAGTTAGTAGCTAAATATCTAACCGTTCAAATTATGCAGAAATTCAAGCCATGCTGCAATGTCTTTCCGATCCTCAACCGTCAAACGGATACGGTGGATGGGCCTTGCAGAAGGAACATCCATGTATGTATCTACAAACTGACCTTTGATATTTCCCTTGTTAAAGGCAAAATAGAAATGGGAGTGGCGTCGTCGGGTGCTTCCGGAAGCACATTCAAGAAAGGGCTGGGACGAGACACATGTGTTTGCTTTAACGCTGGCGTAGAGGGGGTAGTTAAAGATATTCCAAGGAGTATCCGTCCTCTCCCTCCTCACACGGAAACGGTAGTCATATTCCAACCACACCCGTGGCCCCTTCTATGCGTGCGTGGTCAGGATGAGATCCAGTCATCAACTGACTGCCCTCCTCGGGATACCTTTCAGCCCTGATGGCTGCATAAATCAAAAAGAGGTGCAGCCATTCACCAATTTGATCGACAGGGATGACTGCCCGTTTTCTGTCCAAGGTGGGAGCGGCAGGATTCTCCTGGGGTGAAAATCATAATCTGTGCGTAGAATGAGCAGGGGAAAGTACTCGTTCCTATATATGCGCTGTCTGAGTTTATCTGTTACTTCGTCGCCTAACCGAGCCCAACCCACGTCAGAAGCGGTATTACCTGATGTTGATGTCGGTCCGGGCCGCTTCGCCTTCCTGTGGGTACGCATTTCATTCTCTTCGGCCGGAGAGTCGCTGTCCGTGCACTCGGAGTCAGATGAGGGGGTCGTGCCTCAGTTGGACTTCCTAGTTTGTTACGAATGTAGGGCACAGTAATTTTTAGATATGTGTAATTTTTTTTAAATCATATCATCTGACATAACTGCATTTGAGCCAGGCACATTAGCAAGTTTGCTGGTAGAACATATTGGCAATGTAGCTGTTGAATATTTTTATTATTTCAATAGGCGGAAGGATTTTTTTGGCAATGTTTTCGCCGTAAGGCACGTGTGCGCAGTAATTCATGCAGAAATTGGTAAAAAAAAATACGGGTATGGCACGTTCAGGCATTTTAAATGAGTTAGAAGTATGAGACTTTGACTAAACTCGATCAGCATGTCAGTGAGATGATGTCAACGGCAGGTAAGAAGTTTAAGAATTTTTGATGGTCCCGTTTTCTTATAATCATGCAAAACGTTAACATGGTCGCCAATGGGAAACGTAACAGATGTTGAACACCGAGTTGACCACTCGGTTGAGCGATGGCGAGCTGCGTCCTAGTTTCGCTGCGCGATGACAACTCACTGGCTGGGCTGGTCTACCTCCATCGGGCTGTTCGCCTGGCTGTAAAGATGGACCAGCTGTGGCAGCGCTCACTGCGCAAGGCTTCGAATTTCTCAGCGATCTTCGCCAACATGGTGGCCAGGAGAACCTCCATATTGGGTGCGTCAGGGGTAAGGACCGCCGGCGCTTGTTCATCAGGCGTACCGCCTTGAGCGCTCTTATCAGGTTTCATGGCCCGCCCCTGCGCCGTCGATTGTTTCGACATGATCTGGAACCAAACATAATTTAACCCACTACCACCAGCAGTAGACTGCCCATATGGTGCAGTAGTTGGGTATGAAATAACGGCAATGCAGAATGCATAATACCAAATCCAGGTCTTTTTCACAGATTGTAGGAAAAAAGCACTACGTTACTGCAGTGTATTGGTAAAGTGAATTGTTTGCCTATAATGCTTGAAACGTATGGCCAATGAATTGACTAGGCTAGCGCTGCCGATCGCAAATTGCGCCATAGGCAAAACGGTTTCCCATTTGGCGAAAGGAAAAAACTCTTCGCCAATTTGGTCAAACGCTTTTACGGCCACGTTAACACGCATTGTCGTGGAATTGTTTTCGCGCCCCCTAATCTGTAATTGCCCGGCGATAAGCCAATGATTTATTTGGGCGATCTTTTACTTTCTGACCTAACCATGAAAGCGACCACCTAGAGCACGCAAACTTCTCCTCACATATCTAGTATACATATACACCTGTCACGTGGCCAAAAAAGTACATTTACTTTCTCAAAACGACCCAAATTCACAAAAGAATTAAACCAAAATATCGCCCTCTTCTACGGCTACGGTACCCACGCGTAGCGCCAGGGCTATCGTAAAATCGATGCATATGACAAGGCGTCGTTCAGTTTCACCAAAACTCTGTGCGGGGCACTGCTGATTGAAATCAAACAGTACAATTATCTATTTCTGTTTTAATTGTGCGTGGATGCGTGCGTGCTTCATTGCGTGTAATTATGTATGTCGCAGTATTATTAATTTTGTATTTTTGCTATATGTGACGTCATGTTCTTAGATAATTAGTTTTATTCATATTATCATCAGATTGTGTTATATTTTTATATGTATTTTAAGTATTTCTGAATGGACTTCGTCCAGATTTACGGGGCTATTTCAATACCAATTGCGTTTTTAAATACAGTAATTACGTTGGCACCAGTATTAACGCATAATTTAAAGCGTACTGTCGAATCTAATACAACTGACCTCAATAAAAAATAGTATTATTACTTTGTCACAAAATGTGTTATTAGTATGTACTGTTTATACCACTTATTTCTTTAGAGATCAGCGGTAGTTACCTCCCATATTCAGTATTAAGTTAAACACAAAATAAGACACATGCGCGTGCAGCGTATAACGCATTCTTCAGGAAAAGTAGCGTGTTTTTATTCAGCATGTATATGTTTTATATATCAAAAATAGATTGCTAAAACAGCATCAAACCCACACATCACTCAATATTAATACATCACCATTTATTTAATTTACAATAACTTCAAATTATGTAAATGAGTCTGCTAAACGACTATTTAATACTAGGCATCATCATTCGAATCTTATTTTAGACTCTGTAGAATGCACATACATCCCTACACCTTGTATGATGAATAACGAGTGAACGGAAAGAGTATAACAGTACTTCGTACAGCAAATTTTGGACAAAGATTTCTTCATAGAACCGAAAAAAATTTTTTAAATAATCTTTTTCAATAGTAAATAAAAAAGGAGGCGTAGACAAAAAAGGAAATGGACGGGGAAAAGAAACTAGTTTCTTTTTTTACTAGGCCTTAACACATTATTTTATGTAATGTTTTGCATTTTGACGTTTTGTCATCTTCGTGTCTGCTAAAAAAATGGCTAAACAAAATCTCATTTGGCTAAAGAAAAGTTTAACCTTTAGCCAAATTGGCTAAACAGATTTTAGGCCCAGCGCTAGCCTAGATTGATAATATTTTTTTTATGTCATGAATGTTCTAAATTATATTGATTCATATTATCAATCTGAATTTTGTTTGAAAAAAAATTCTATGTTGTAAATTGCAAACACAGCCGCATGTCGGTCTGCTGGTGGACGCTGTTGAGATCGAAATGGTGGATTTTTAGATGACTTTAATAGGTGGAAGGATATTTAGGATTTTGTTGGCCACAAGACACGTGTGCGCCGTAATTCATGCCAATATTTGTAAACATTGATGGGTATCGCACATAGAGGCATATTACAAGAATTAGAAATGTGTAATTTAGACAAAGCTCGACCAGTATGTCAGTGGGATGATGACAGCGGCAGGGAAAACGTTTTAGAACTTTTAATGGTCACATTTTCTTACAATCATGCAAAACGTTAACATGGCCACCAATGGGTAAGATAACTGTAGGCTGAATTTTCTACCGTCCAGTGGTACTTGCAACCTGCCACTGGACTCATTTAAGTATGTTTCTGCATTAGTAATTTGTTTCTTATGGTCTTTGTTTAAATTCATAAAGCCATCTTAATTATTATTGTCATTATTATTTTATAACGAAATATCTAACTATAGTCGAGCTAGCGTATGTATGTTTGTTCACGTTTTCCTGCTGGACGGCTTGCACCTCTTTTTTTCAACTACCAAGTTATCCCGCCCTGGGGACAGACATTTATATATATATATATATATATATATATATATATATATATATATATATATATATATATATATATATATATATATATATATATATATATATATATATATATATATATATATAATTTATCTATGATATAAAAAGTATTGTTTTAACTACAACGTACTATTTTTAATATATTTTCTGTAAAGCGCTGCGAACTGTATTGGATATGGTGCTCTATAAAATAAATATAAAACCGTAAGACCAGCAACAGGACACAACAATCGGCTGGTCTGACGATTGCATAACATCAAACGCATGAGCATGAATTGGCATAGATACGCGATTTTTTCGGCTCACGGTAAAATATTCGCGTGAACCTTTTCGGCATGAAATTGTTCATTTTATTCAAATTACTTGCCGAGTTGCCCGGAGTTGAACGGGAGAAAAGGGAGCTACGACAGGAGTTTATGACTTTTTGCACTACCCAGTAAAGTGTTGGTAGGGCAAAGCCAATGACAACATAATGTCCAATGCGCGGTATGTAGAAGTTTGACGTAGATCGCATAACTAGGAACAATTGTAGTTAACACGAATAGCGTTGCTAACGACTATACGTAATTACGAACTGCTAAAAAAGTAATAGTCAAAAGTAATAGCCCATCCCAGGAATTTGTGTTAATATACGAGCCAACCCCATGTGCCCCCAGGCACGCCTACAGAATATCAGCTCCATGCATGCGAAATTGACCGAGATATACATACAACATACATACAACATAAAGTATATATATATATATATATATATATATATATATATATATATATATATATATATATATATATATATATATATATATATATATATATATATATATATATATATATATTATATATATATAAACTTGATTAAAAGAAAGGTTTCCAGGTCCCTCTTAAAACATTTAGAATCACGTTGCGGTCTTAGCCCTATTGGAAGAGAGTTCCAGAGGGTGGAACCTGCACAGGAGACAGCTCGTCGGCCGAGCCGTTCCAGGTTTACCCGAGGACCAACAATGAGAGATTGATCAGCCGAACGAAGACTGCGACAGGGAACATAGGGAGATATACGGTCAGCAAGGTAACGTGGAGTGTTTGCATGCACGGCGCCGTGCATCAAGGTCAACAGTTTAAACTGAATTCGCTGCACCACAGGTAGCCAGTGCAGCTCTCGTAGTACCGCCGTCATGCTGTGTTGGTCACGTCGACGTAGGCAGAGGACGACACGCGCAGCAGATCGCTGGATCATCTCGAGTCGATGCAGCAGGGTTCCGGTAATGCCGCACAGGGCCGCGTTTCCGAAGTCGAATCGCGACGTGACAAACGCGTGTACAAGCGTCTTGCACGCTTTGAGGGGCAGAGATGGTCGTATTCGCGCTATGCCAGTAGTTGGGCGTAGGCAGTCCGGCAGGTAAGGCTAACGTGTGCGGCCATCGACATCGTGGAGTCGAGCTGTACGCCAAGGTCACGTATGTTAGCTGAAGTGCTGATGTTACATCCGCAGATGTCGATGGGAAGGTGGATGTGGAAAACGGTTGTTCGGTGCTGAAAAACAGTGCCGCCTCTGTCTTCGTCTCGTTTAAAAGTAGGTAGCGCGATGCCAGCCAGACTATCAAGTCAATAACACAACGGGATATCCGGTCGGCAGCGGATGCAACATCATTACGCGGAAAGTCACCATACAGCTGGGTGTCATCCGCGTAGATGTGGTAGCGAATTCCGTGCTTTGAGAAGACCTCTGAAACACCTGCACAGTAGACAGAAAAGAGGAGAGGTCCCAAAATACAGCCCTGTGGAACTCCATGTCGCAGTTGGATGTTGCACGAAAGATGGCCATCAACACTGACGCACCGAGGATGATGATACCGATATCTCGAAATTCGGTGAACAAGTTGGCGAACGGCTGTGAGTTGGGGCTGGACAACGGCGGTCGGTAGATGACGAAGAGACGTAGTGTAGAGGAGATTCTGTGGTAGCATAGTTGTAGATCGAGACACTCGAAAGATGAAGCAGGCCAAAGTTGGGAGTGGTCAACAGTGAATGATGATTTGAAAAGAACGCCGACACCGCCACCACGAAGGTTACTCCGAGCAACGCGCTCAAAGAGATAGCCTCAAGGCGTGACGGCGGAAACAGCTACAGTGGCCTCGCTGGGGAGCCACGTCTCGGCGATGCACAATATGTCCAGGTCATGGTCGGCAAAGTAGTCGACAAGGACGTCAGCCTTGTTACAAACTGACCTCGCGTTCAGCAGACACAACTTGGCAGGCCGAACATTGGTGTTCGGTTGTATGTTCAACAGGTTAGCGGTGTTGACGCCCGTTTGCTAGACCAGTGTGCGTCGCAGTTTGTGGACACCCCCACGACAGCCGCGGTGAGTGGGTCTATGGAGTGCGACTCCTGCATTGCATGCGGCTCTCCAGACACCATTGTTCAACCGACACAGGAACTGTCTTGCGTACGCCGTCACGCCTGTGGTGCAACGTCACGCTTGACACCAGACGTGTTCTTGTTTTTTAACAAAATTGCCATTCCAAACAACAAGTTCCAGATGGCAAGTGGACAAGGAAGCAATTGGCTTATCGAGAATCCAAAAATGTTCTCATCTATGTGTAGCTCACCCTTACCAAATATATGTCAATTCTATTTTTAAACATATTCAAACTACTAGCATTAACACAATCATTTGGCAGTTTGTTCCATTCATTTATCGCCCTCTGTGAGAAAGAGTACTTTCTCATGTCCAACCTACACTGCTCCTTAACTAATGCTGTTTTGTGTCATCTTGTTGTACTGCCTTCTTTAAGTTTGAAGAACATATTCCTATCAACATCCTCATAACCGTTCACTATTTTAAATACTTTTATTTTGTCTCCTCTTAGTCTCCTGGTCTCTAGTGTTGTCAAACCACATTGTAATAAGCGACTTTCGTAGCTAAGGTCTCTCAATTCTGGAATCATTTTGGCTGTTCTTCGTTGTATTCTTTCTAGCTTGTCTATTTCCTTTTTACGATACGGCCTCCATGCTTGAATACAACATTCCAAATGTGGTCTAACTATTGCTATGTACAAGGGTACAATTAGCTGTTTCTCATTATATGATAGTTCTCCTAATTAGCCCTAGAATTTGATTTCCTGTTGAAGCAGCAATCCCACATTGCTCTGAAACTTTCATGTCAGCACTAAATGTTACTTCTAAGTCCTTTTCTTGTGTGGTTCTACCTAGTACAGCATCCCCCATTTTATATTCTTCGTCCATGTTACCATGTCCTATGTGTATACATTTGCACTTCCCAAAATTGAATAACATTTGCCATTTTTCTTACCATTTAACTAATTTATCTAGATCATCCTGTAAACTTTGTTTATCTGTATCATTTGTAACCTTTCTGAATACTTTTGTGTCATCTGCAAATATGAGTACTTTGCTAGATGCGTCATCTTCTAGATCATTTATATATATATTAAAAACAGTATAGGGCCTAATACTGATCCCTGTGGTACCCCACTCAAAACAGATTTCCAGTTTGAAATCTCAATGTCTACTATTACTCTCTGTCTTCTGTGTGTAAGCCACTTTTCTATCCTGTTGTTTACATCATGACCTATATCATGGGCTTTTAGCTTAAGTATCAATCTTTGGTGTGGCACTTTATCGAAAGCTTTCTGAAAATCTAAGTAGACAACATCCACTGGTGACCCGTCATCTACCCACTTTGTAAGTTCTTCAAAAAACATAAGAGATTGGTTAGATATGACCTTGCTTTTAGGAATCCATGTTGAGATGTATTTATTAAATTATGTTTTATGAGGAATTCCACCATGTGGTCTCTAATTAATGTTTCGAGTAATTTACATACAACTGATGTTATACTCACTGGTCTGTAATTTTCTGGCTTTTTCCTCAATCCCTTCTTAAATAGTGGCGTAATGTTTGTTTCTTTCCATTCTGAAGGAATCATTCCTTCTTCTAATGACAGCTAGAAAAAGGAATGGTGCACACAGGTGCAATCCACTGAACAGGTGAACAAGGGATAAAAATCCTTAAAATACTAAAAGGCATAAAACACTAGGTGAAACTGCATAGTCCAGGATAGTCCTGACACTTTCATAAAACTAACTGCACTAACTGCACTACGATATCCTCGTTAAAACCCGGTAAAAATACACAATATGCACAGAACCTGTTTGGTGCAGCCACACGCAGGCGCAATCAATTCAATAGAAGATGGAGTGACGTAACGATGCTAGCTGACGATTAACCCAAATGGAGTGCTTCGGCTGCCTCATTTATGTCATGCTTTCCAACGCTGAAATTATAATGTTGTTCAATTCCTGTGGACTTATATTTTAAATTGAAGCTCACATACCCAATAGTATTGCCAGAATATCAATACCTGCACCCACATAGGGGTGCACACTGGCTCAACATGACCTGGTGTAATGCCAGTAGGTGTCACAATAGCAAACAAACCAATTTAATATGGATCAGCTCGGCATTTTCTTAAAATGTAACCCCTAGTTTTGCGTAACCAACACGAGAAAAAACTATACACGACCAAAAATTGGTCCAGCCCAAAACTCGGACTTGTCTGCCGGACTATTTGGAATATTAGTTAATGTCAACAATTAGATTTGTCTCCATATACACCTGCTCTAAGTTATATTCTATGTGAAGTACATCAACCAGAGAACCAGTTGAGATACATATGAGATTATATATATATATATATATATATATATATATATATATATATATATATATATATATATATATATATATATATATATATATATATATATATATATATATATATATATATATGGTGAAATACGATAAAAGAGCACACAAATCAATATATAACTCTTAAAATAGCTAAAATCACTAAATAACAATTATGCCTTACATGGTGCAGATGCAAAGTAAAACGTGACGTCACGTATCGCATTGTAAAATGTTGTTAGTGTTCACGTAGCGCCACATGTCACATGGTCAGGTGATATATCAACGTCGCACAACGTGAATGTCTGACCGCAGTACCCGTAACAGTCTCTGTTGTCGCCCTGACATCACATCGAGTGGGATGGGGCCGGTAAGAGGCCGATCCCACAGCGTCGTTGTGTGGGGGCAGCTTCGTGACATGCCTGCGTGTATGCCACGTACACATGTGCTTGATGACAGATTCTTCGTTCGTCACTCAAGTCCAGTGGAACATTGCAGCCACATGGACTGGTGGTATTTCGTGCCATTCACGAAGACATGTGTTTTGCCCGGACTTCCCACCTCTCCCTCGTCGATCAGGTCGAGCGACTGTTCCTCACTTAGGGAGTAGAGGCTAAACCTGAAAGTGAATATTGCAGAAGTCCCCTGCTCCCGGGTATGGGCCCGTCGAGGCTTTACGGAAATGCGTTGCCATACATCACCACCCGCCTCAGCTTTTACATCAAACACGACCGACATATCACGCTCACTGTGTTCTGAATAGTCACTTTCGTCAGAATGTGCGCAGTGCCTTGGTGTGCTAGTGAACATGGCCTGCTGTGATATAACTTCCGATGAGTATGTCCGTTTACCGATATGTGTCGACTGGACGTGCAGTATGCTTGGGCCCGTCAATATGTCTTCGCATTGACAACACGAAATGTTGTGTATGTCCACATCAGTGTTTGTCACTGACAATTCCCTCTATGACAAAGGAGAGTTGAATGCTAGTTGAATGCTAGGCGCGTTGCTGCTGCCCGGGTCGACACTGTGATCACACACGACAAAACATAGCCGATGCCAGTTCTGTTTCGTTAGTCCCAGCAGTTCCCGATGAAGACGACCGAATCTGCATCTCGTGGTTGTCACTGGCGCCCACGATATCGCCACTGGTGCCCTCTTGTGGCGAACAGATGACACCATTGCTGCGCTTTGCCAAGGTCGAAGCAGTGATACTACAATGGTCGCATAAACGACAGTCGGCGCCATGTTCGATCAGGACTCTGAAGATGCCGATAAGCACAAACTAGCCGCCCGGTCTTCTGTTGGGAATGCAAAGCCCCCTACAAGACGTATACTTGTGAAATGTGTCTGCGTGTATCAAATAATATTGAGTGCAGACTTGTAACTGGGGTGCGTAGTTTTTGTTCTTCTTGTAATGTTCTGTGATTCCAGTAATGTTCTACAACGATGTATTGACTGTGATGTGCGCATCGATGTGTTGTTGAAATAACTGAACATAACCAAAGAAAATTGCTTATCAATAATGTATCAGTAATATATCTTGCCAGCGGATGCCACGACGACCATACCCATCCAACGAGGCCGTCTTACGATGTTTCCTAAATACTGAGGTGCACTGCTATTTACAACTGATAACATATCTAAATGTAACACCTGAGCAACATGTGTGTAGCCAAGTTACATTACGTTCTATCTTACATGCAGAAATATATGTGATGAGTCACCGAGTCGCAAACCACGTGGTTGTGCTCGTAAACGTCAGTGCGTTGCGTCCGTGCCATTATGCGCGTAGACATGCTTTGGGCCGCGATGAGCCGGACGTACTACATGTACGAGTTGCGCGTGAGTGGCATCCGGTAGTCGTAGAGCGCAGGCGCACGAAGCAATATACCCAGTCCGCCGAGAACGCAGACGGTAACGTAGACGATGAGGAGGATGCGGTCGATGACAAGTGCCACGTACTTCCACTCGTCACGTATCTGTAAACACAAGTACTTCCATTCGTCATGTACATATGACACACATGTATTTCCACTCGTCACGTACATGTAACACACATGTAATTTTACTCGTCATGTACACGTGACATACACGTACTTCCACTCGTCACGAATTCATACAACACACACGCAATAATACCATCACGTATGTTTTTTAGGAAGGACGGCTTACGACATCTTCGATCAAATTATTAGTTTTTAATTCTTGCTTTCAGCAACTGTTGGTTGTTCGTCGCATAATAGTTTGGAACGCACTAATCGAGGAAAGGATTTTATTTAGTTTATCTCTGCTACATTTTAATCAGCGACGTTCAATGTTTCGTCCACTATTTCGTTTTCTTTGTTTATATTGCTGTTGTTTGTTTACTTTAGTCTTCTTGCTGTTGTTGTTGTTGTTGTAGTTGTTGTTGTTGTTTGTGTACTTGTGTTGTTGTAGTCGATACTGCATATGATCCCATCATTGTCATAGTCATTATCATTGCATTATTATCATCGTCATCATTATTAGTTGTAGCATACTTGTTGTCATGACCACCACAATAAATACATCATCACAAACACCATCTATATAGTCGAAATTATCACTGATGTCGTCATCATCATGAATAACGACTTACCTGTTTCGAGTCGTTTTCCCCGCCCAGGTGTTTGGCGATGAAGGTCGCCCCCTCGAGCGCTTTGCGGGCGTTCGGTGGCATGTGGTTGTGCCGGCGGTCGGCGCACGCATCGCAGAAACTGCTCATGTTGACGCCGCGACCCTGCATGCCGACAAATGTGGACGTCATGTTGTGTCCAGATGACGTTGACGCCATGTTATGTTGAGATGAAGTGGATGCCATGTTGTGTCCAGATGACGTTGACGCCATGTTGTGTCCAGATGACGTGGACGTCATATTGTGTCCAGATGACGTGGACGCCATGTTCTGTCCAGATGACGTTGACGCCATGTTGTGTCCAGATGACGTGGACGTCATATTGTGTCCGGATGACGTGGACGCCAAGTTGTGTCCAGATGACGTTGACGCCATTTTTTGTCCAGATGACGTGCACGCCGTGTTATGTCCTGGAGACGTGGACGCGGTGTTCGGATACGTGCTCTTGTACAGACTGTTCACGTCCGGCAGTTCGCTATGAGCGGTCGACCTGGGTTCAAAGTGAAGGCCAAATGTACAACACGTTTCATAAAAAACGTAATGTGGGGGCTTGTATATATATATATATATATATATATATATATATATATATATATATATATATATATATATATATATATATATATATATATATATATATATATATATATATATATGTATATATGTATGTATATATGTATATATGTATATATATATATATATATATATATATATATATATATATATATATATATATATATATACTTATGTTGTGTAAATAACTTAAAATGTACAACTTGTCTAAATAAACTAATTAATAATGCTATTAATGCGCGCATGTAATTATTAAGTATGCATTGTATGGCATTTTCTCACCAATCAAAGCCGTCGTCTTCATCCGGGTCTTCCCCGCTGCTGATGTCCAGGCGGTGCATACAGAGCAGGCGCGGCAGAATCTCGAGGAATATCCGCCTGGTGGCGCGCGGCATCGTCGGCTTGCTCCTGGACCGGAAGTTGACGTTGAGGGTGATGACGGACGAAAAGATGGAGATCGAGAGGAGAATGGACGTGAAGAGGATGTACTTGCCCATGAGAGGGATCGTGAGGGATGTGGCCGGGACGATCTCCATGAGGAGGAGTTGGAAGATGCTCAGTGAAAGGAGGATGGAAATGCAGAGGGAAATCTGGAAACATTCAAGACGAACGACATTAAACAGGTAATTCAAGATTAGTTGATGAAAGAAAATGATATATTCTTTCGTGGCGGATTGTTCATAGGTAAATCTGACCTCTGTAAGCCTCTGATTGACCCATTATTTCTAAAATCAAATCACCTTTGTCGGGACATATTCAGCAGAGCAACCGAGGCAAAACAGTCATTTTAGCTGATATTGGTTTCTTTTTTTTACTTATGACTTATGTTCCCTGTGATTTCTGTGTTTGAATGTGTACATGCACATGTGTGCGTAGCACTCGGATGGTACATGCAGTTGACTATGAGTATGATTGTGTATGTCTAAAACTCCTTGAATGTACACTTATGTGAACGATAGCGTGTGCGAACTTTTAACATACTGCGATCTGACTATAACAGAAACGAGACCTTCTCGCCGGCGTCCGACGGCAGATAGAAGCCGAGTATGGTGAGAGCGTTGATGGAGATACAGGGGATGAGGAGGTTGATGGTGTAGAAGAGGGTCTTGCGTCTCAGCGTCAGGTTGAAGGTGATGTCCAGGTAGGGTTCTGCGCAACACGGGTACCTGACGATGTTCTTCTTGGCTGGCGCGCTCAGCAAGTCCCACTCGACACTGCGGTAGAAGTCACTCAGGTCGACAGCCAAGTCAATGAGGGCTAACTCACCAACGCCCAGCATCTCCTGCCAGATGTGCACCAGATCTACCTGGGGAAGCAGGGACGCAGCGAGAGTAAATACGGCGTCAATAAAGATACTGCGTGACTGGATGGGAAACGCGGAGATAGACAAAGAAACGGAAGATCAGCATCGTCAAATCTACAAAGTTAGTAGTCCGTGTAATTTGCTTCAGGTTTTTGTTTGTCATAGCCATATTTTATTTCAGAGGTATAACAAAATATTTGCTTAGTTATTTTCATGTCAACTGGGTTGTTTTGAATATAAATTGTGTAAATTTTTATTACTAGTGGATATATAATAATAAATAATAAATAATAAATAATACATAATAAATAATAAATGATAAATGATAAATAAGAAATAAGAAATAATAATAAATACTAATAAATCTACAAAGGAGTATTCTGTGTAATTTGCTTAAGTTTTTTTTTTAATAGCCATATTTTATTTTATAGGTATAACAAAATATCTGCTTAGTTATTTTCATGTCATCTGGGTTGTTGTGAATATAAATTGTGTAAATATGTATTACTAGTGGATATATAATATAACATAGTGTAGCGATTATTCTGTGTTACGCCGGGAAAGGCGCTCGACAGCCAACATCAACTGCGACTTCGGAAACATTGGCAGAGACATTATCTAAGAACTTCGCACAAAGTGTCGCTGACCTAGATGGCATCACGTACCTGGAAGCCATCGTACGACCACGACCCGAATTTCATGTGACAGTGCTGGATGTCAAATGGGAAGAACTCGACCTCAATCTCACAGTGACTCTTGAAGATGACGGGCGGCTCCCAGTGGACAGTACCATAGTAGGAGAGTGTCGCCTTCGTCATGATGGTCACTGTGTAGTCGCCGTCAGCGCTGCCGGACAAACAGTTCATCCTACTTAAGGATCATAACTACTTAGTAAGGATCATCACCCCTCCCTAAGGATCATCACTCTTCCGCATATACCACCTGTTATCAAGAACGAAAATCACCTCTCTGTAATGGACATCAGTGCACCTTCAGTAAGGATCATCATCACTTGTCCGTAATGAGCATCATCCCTCCGTAAGGCTAATCACCATTATGTAAGGATCATCACCCCTCCTAAAGATCACCACCAATCCGCAAGGTTCATCACCCCTCCGTAAGGATCACCACTCCTCCGTAAGGATTAACCCCCCTCCGTAAGGATCATCACCGGTATGTAAGGATCACCATTCCTCCGTATGGATCATCACCCCTCCGTGAGTATCATCCATCACCCGTCCGTAAGGATAATCACCCTTCGATTATCATTCCTCCGTAAGGATCATCACCATTCTGTATGCATCATCACCCATCCGTAAAGAGCATCATCCCCCGTAAGGACCATCACAACTCCGTAAAGTTCATCAAACCTCCGTAAGGATCATCACCCTTCCGTAAGTCCAGCTACACGTCCAGTTTCATATTTTATTTGATCCTAGTTGCGTACAAATGTCTTTAAACCATGGTTTTATGTATTAATAGTAAATTCCAAATGCGGTTTCTTATCTTATTTGAACATACAATTAATGCTCTTTCTTAGCGATTCCAAGTCAGTGCATCAATTTGAAACCCTACAAATCGAAGCATGGTGGAGGTCTCCCTCTCAATCTCCCTCTCCCTCTCCCTCTCCCTCCCTCCCTCCCTCTCTCTCACACACACACACACACACACACACACACACACACACACACAAACACACACACACGCACACTACTCTGAAATCATGCTCTCTGGGCATCATTGTTAGAACAAAGTCAACAGAATAGTTATGTCATCGATTGAAACTACGTCATTAATGCCAACAGTAAACACAAACACAAATCACAAATTCATTTGTAAAAGAACTTTAATAACAACCGAAATTATTATAAATGTAACGCTATACATGTGGCGCCTCTCGTGGATAAGCGGAATAACGTTTTGTTCAGAGTGTGATTTCAAGAGAGCAAGACCTCAATTTCTGTCCGGCACTTCATGATTATCCCTCTCCCTCTCCCTCTCCCTCTCCCTCCCTCCCTCCCTACCTCCCTCCCTCCCTCCCTCCCTCCCTCCCTCTCTCTTTCTCTCTCTCTCTCGGTCTCTCGGTCCTCGGTCTCTCTCTCTCTCTCTCTCTCGCTCTCTCTCTCTCTCTATATCTCTCTCTCTCTCTCTCTCTCTCTCTCTCTCTCTCTCTCTCTCTCTCTCTCTCTCTCTCTCTCTCTCTCTCTCTCTCTCTCTCTCTCTCTCTCTCTCTCTCTCTCTCTCTCTCTCTCTCTCTCTCTCTCTCTCTCTCTCTCTCTCACACACACACACACACACACACACACACACACACACACACACACACACACACACACACACACAAACACACACACACGCACACTACTCTGAAATCATGCTCTCTGGGCATCATTGTTAGAACAACGACTAAGTCAACAGAATAGTTATGTCATCGATTGAAACTACGTTATTAATGCCAACAGTAAACACAAACACAAATTACAAATTTATTGGTAAAAGAACTTTAATAACAACCGAAATTATTATAAATGTAACGCTATACATGTGGCGCCTCTCGTGGATAAGCGGAATAACGTTTTGTTCAGAGTGTGATTTCAAGAGAGCAAGACCTCAATTTCTGTCCGGCACTTCATGATTATCTCCCTCTCCCTCTCCCTCCCGCCCTCCCTCCCTCCCGCCCTCCCTCCCTCCCTCCCTCCCTCCCTCCCTCCCTCCCTCTCTCTCTCTCTCTCTCTCGCTCTCTCTCTCTACACACGAACATAACAGCACTTCGAACATACACACGAACATAACAGCACTTCGAACATACACACGAACATAACAGCACTTCGAACATACACACGAATATAACAGCACTTCGAACTTACACACGAACATAACAGCACTTCGAATATACAAACGCAACAAGTTTCTCCTGTTCCATATACACATTTGACATGCACAAACGTTGTACGTCTGCTTTTATCATTGCATATATAATATATATGGCATTATACATATATATTCGGCATTATAAATATATATTTGGCATAAGACATGGCGTGCAGCTACTTGGCGCCCACACCGCTTCAACTGAACACAACAGCTATGCACAGTAAGTAGGCCATACTACGATAGGCCGCTTGGTGCACTTAGCAATGAATGCAATGAAAAAATAATTGTTTTCTCAAGTTTTTAAGACAGATTAACCTGTACAAAATGACACCTGAATGGCGTCACCTGCATATGGCCTAGTCATGCATGCAGTGTGCACTCTAAGAGCGTGTGCGGACACACGGTTACATGTATACACGGATACATTGATACACGGATACATTGATACACTGAAACATACATTAACTTGCCTACTTAGCAGGAGCCTCTGCGTTTCAGCTTCCTTCGCTTGACGTCTAGCGTCCTACGATTAACAACTACGCACCTCTAATATAGTGAGTCGGTCTCCATCAGCCGTGTAGCTAAAAACATTCAAGCGCCGCCTTCCTCTCTCCCTGATGCGGTTGGCGTGTTTATATATAGGCCGGGTCGGGCCGCTTTTTTCCCAAACGACATAGCATAGGAGGAAATAATCTGGACGCCCATTGGCTGTTCGCCTAACCCCAGATATCGCGCACTCGATGCAGACCAAACTGTGAACATGTATTGCAAATGTGGAGCTCAGCTGTCTGTCAAGCCTCGAGTGAAGCAGATATTGTTCTAACGTTGTTTTGAGGGTATGAAATGTGTGATTTTGATGGACTCATAAGTCAAAAGACCTTTAATTCAAAACTACTGCTATATCGTGGTGGACACCCTACAAATGGCCGTTAAAGCCATACTGTCCAGCGATTACTTATACACCAGTTTCCATACCTCCGTCAATCTATCCCTAGTTTTCCTGAAAGTCACCACAACACGGCGCCTTGAACAACCATATTCTGCCGGAAAATTTAGTCGTTTCTGCCTTCATGTAACACCACTAACACAGTGTGTAGCGTAAATATATCCATTTCCCGATTCCAAAGCATGTTTCAGGAGCAAACCTTCATCTAAACATCTACTACCTTAGCCTTACTGATGTTGCATTGGTGTGCCATGTAAACAGTAGGCTTTCCCCGGGGTTGTGCGCCTACTGGAATTCCAGTTAGCAGAATGACAGTAATAGTATCATGGCACGTAACGAGCATGGGAACATGTAACGAGTCCCTCACGCCCTGTGCGTGGACCACCAAGAACAAACCTGTACTACTTGACCGGAAGTTAGTGTTGCATTGCGACGGGGGATTGAACATTAGGGATAACGAATGATACTGACCTTGGATGGATGTGGGACTTTGCCACCGGGGATGTTGGTGGAATGTTGCCTGGCGGATGCTACTCATAAATATGTTATCAACATATATTATCAATCCCTGTGAGTGTTCGATTGGTGTTTGCATTGTTGTGCACAAACTCCCTCTCCCTCTCCCTCTCCCTCTCCCTCTCCCTCTCCCTCTCCCTCTCCCTCTCCCTCTCCCTCTCTCTCTCTCTCTTTCTCTCTCTCTAGTGGCTGCTATCTCCCGAAACATGCATGCACGCCCGTACGCACGATCTCTTGCACACCACTGCTTACATAACAACATTTAATGATTGGATGATGATTTTATAGATAATTTATGGTGCAGACTACTCACTTGTTATACAAAACGATATCCGGCAGCCAGATAGATTCTGACGGCACGTAGAGTGTCTTCACACCGCCGTACTCGACGGGGTCCCACTGTAGGCCGTCGTCCTTCCATTCCTGGCAACAACACGACATATATTATGTAATGAAACTTTGCAATAAAAATAGACGAATTCTTGTGATAGCTTCCGACAGAAGCCACCAACCCTTACATCAGAGGTTTGCACCGCCTTCCAGTGAAATTAATAGGGTATGTAACAAACGCGCCGCATGGTCCCTTTGAGGGTTTAGACTCACTCATTGAAAGTGGCATAGTTTACAGTGGCGTCATAGACATCAGTCTGTTTTTATACAGAATTTAGACCCACGACGTGTTGTCTCATTATTGTGTGTATTCTTCAACGGTATAATTAACTAGCAAAAGCTGCATAAACATTAATCTCGGAAACCCATATATATTCTCGCTCCTGTTTGTTAAAATTATCAGCTCTGCCAACAGAGTTCAGTGCTTCACAAGATACCGAACATGGACCATCAACATGTAACATACCCGAACATGGACCATCAACATGTAATATACCCGAACCACCCACGTGTCATGTACCTGGACCACCCACATGTCACGTATCTGAACCACGCACATGTCATAATATACGTGAACCACCCACATGCTACATACCGAAAATGCCCACACGTCACGTACCTGAACCCCCACGTGTCACGTACCTGAACCACCCAAAGGTTGGTTGTAATCACTTGAGTACGTTCGTTCTGAAACACGCAGAGAATGGTGGTCAATGTAACAATGTGAAATTGAACGGAAGATACGCTGCTCTTTATGAGTAGAGTTTGGAATAGAGACAATGCGCCAGAAAGAGACATTACTCTCCATGAAGAGAGATCGAGAAATAGGGACTACCAGCATGGAAGAGGCATTGCTCTCTATAAGGAGAATCCGAGATAATAGGTATGATGTGCAGCAAAGAGGCATTGTTCTCTGTGATGAGAGCCCGAGGAATAGGGATGATGTGCATGAAAAGTGCATTGCTTTCTATGAAGAGAGTTCGGTGAATATGGCCGATGTGCATGAACGAGGCATTGCTCTCTAAGGGGAGAGATCGAGGAAGTGGGACGATGTGACATAAAAGAGACAGTGCTCTCTTCGAGGAGAGTCCGGGGAATGAAGACGATGTGCCTGAAATTGTTTTCTATGAGAAGAGATCGTGTTTTTGTTGTGGTTGTTGTTGTTGTTGTTGTTGGTGGTGGTGGTGGTGGTGTTGTCGTCGTTTTATTGGTATCTGCCATCATCAGCGTGTGATCAGTAACACGCTTGCCTTATTTAACTTGAGTGGTTCTAACAGAGCACCACGTCGAACATACGGATATCGCCATCCCACTATGGTTATGACAATGTATTGTTGATCTAGTCTGTACGCATTGCTGGTCAACGCATATGCCGGTCGCGCAATATGTCACTGCCCCGCGCACTCTTGTCTTAAGTCCCAGAGCTGTGTGTGTCAACATAACAGAGTCAGCAAGGTGACCAATACTTATATGGCTAATGACCAACGAAAAAATAGGTGGATTTTGTTTTGGGATTGCATGACTTCCTGTAATGTACCCCGTGTTGTATGATCACGTTATACATAATGTTTACACACTAGTCAGGGTCGTAGCTAGGCACAATTCACGTGGAAGCACAACTCCAGGGGGTCTGGGTGTCCATTTATAAAAGCAAACTGTAAACATTTGTAATCTAGTGCATAATGAAGTCAAAATAAAACATAAAAAACAATGCCCCTCCGGCCATGGATAAAAACAACAATGATAATTATATTACGTTTGTTAACAGTCAAACACAAACCCTTTGCATTAGTGACAGCCAATTTAATCATGGGACGAGCAGCCGTACGTGGGCAATGATAATGCTGCGGTAATAAGTGTTTACGAGTCCATCATATCGACATAAAGGGTTCAGCAACTACCCTCTCCTTCATTTGGGCGGAATATTAGCACTAAACGCATGTTGTTTTTTCTGAAGACTATGGGATGATGCGTTATGCGTTCAACTGCTAGTCCTCGTTGACATGCGTAAGGGCCATTCCTGACCAGCGCTCAGTTATCCCCGCGAAACAGAGAGAGTTCTTAAGGTGTTGCATGTCACTGAAAGACCGCTCTGCTATGGCAGTTGAGACAGGCGTGGGGGTGCCGTGACATTATATTGATTAGAACATCAGACTCTCAATCGAGAGAACACGGTTTCTCATAACCTTCTCGCTGCTGTTGGCGTTGGAATGAACAGGGCTGCGAGGGGACGAAGTGTATAGCGCCAGCAGTATCTCTACTGCAGTAGACATATTAGCGCACATGTTAGGATTGGTTTTCTGTATCGTGTCATCGATGGTATTGGGTCTTTCAGCAACATTAACCATTCCAACTTTGCCTTCCATTTTGTAGCTGACGCAGTTCACCAGGCATGTCGTCTTGGAACACTTGACTTGGCAATTCTCGCCAGCATCAGATTCACCCGTTGCCGTGGTGTGAGGTACTGGGCAACGTGGCGATTCTGAGCTACTAACAGATGTGTGTCCATTTCCTGCAGCAAGTGAACCCGGAACGGCAGATGCATTGACCTCATCCAATACTGATTGGGTGCGTCAGCTATATCAGCGGGTACGTGCCCGTGGATGGTGCTTCTGCCTACCACCATTGCGTGGCTTGCTCGTCTCAGTATGAAATATTCCGGATAGCTCTGCAGTACTGTCAAAGAATGCATTCCATAGTTATGGGTTGGCCAACTCCTGGTGCAGCTGGGCGACTGTAGTGATTGCCTTTTTGGCAGAGATTACACTGTTAGGCATGTAGTAATGTGGGCAGAGGAAGCAGGCTTTGAAGGGCACATTCAATGGCCATTAAAGTTATGATGAAGAAGTCAACGTTTTAGATGGGTAAAAAGTAGTGTCTGGTTTTGCTATTCCCATCTTCTTCCAAATGTTCCAGGGCACTGACAACAACATTGGATTCTTGAATGTATACAGTGTTTGCATAGCTATTGTGCATCCTCGTCTGACTCAAGTTCAGCCTGTAAACCACGCAACCTCTTGGCCGAGTAGTTGAAGGAGAAAGCGATCTGCTAGAATGTTTCCATCATACTTTTTACTAGTGGCTCTTTGCTGGCATGCACAATAGTCATTAAAATGAATGTAGATGGCACCGGGTATCTGCAATCTAATTCGTGCCTGCAGTCGACGATAGATGCCAATCAGATTAGGGATGGACCATTACATTTCTGGGAGCGAGTTGGAGCAAAAAATATTTGCATCGCCACAGAATGGAAAAAGATATGTTTTGTTTTGCTTGCGTGCGGCTATCTATGTGCGGCTATCTACGTGCGGTTATCTACGTGCGGCTATCTATGTGCCTGGTAGTAGAAGCAGGGGCTGCAGCAGTGATATTAATAGCATCAGTAGCAGTAGCATCTGCGTTAGCAACGACAGCATTAATAACAGTAGCAGCCCTAGCAGTAGCTGTAGCTGTCGCAGCAGTAGCTGTAGCAGTAACAGTAGCCGTAGTAACACCACCAGCAGCAGCAGCTGTAGCAGCAGCAGTAACAGCAACAGCTGCAGCGGTAGAAAAAATAGTAATAACTTCAGCAGTCGTAGCAGCAGCAGCAGCAACAACAGTACTAACAGTAGCAGCAACAGCAGCTGCAACAGCAGCAACAGAAGAAGCAAAAGCAGTAGAAGTAGTTACATAAATTAATTTCCTTCTGATATCATTCCATGACCGCTATTCCAATATATTCCAACTGTTAACGTCCTCATACTTTGGGCAGTGTGGCACCCCACCTTGTCTTGTTGTTTTGCTGCGAAGTTTGTCTGCCGAAGTTAGTCTGCCAGTAATGCCACGCTTATTTGGTCGTTTCCTCCGTCGCGTGTCACAAGAATAAGAACCAATTTAAGGTCATCATGTTCATTAGAATCGTCAAGACGGCTGAAGAGGCGACGTGTTGGCCTAAATAGTATTATAATCGATGTGGAGCCAGCGCAAATTTGTCTACGGCAATTTCATTTTCGATAAACAGCCTCGACAACGACCCGGATTCGTTCAATATTCCAATGAATGTGTTTGGTCATCTGGACGGATCCTCTCGAGTGTCACTTCGCATGATTTGATCATGTGGAGATATGTTTGCACACATCTTGGTAATGATGTGGTCGAAGGCCCAAATAGTCGAGCTTCGTGGCCGCGCGCTACTGGGTGTAAGTTCAATGTAGAAGCAGACTTACACTTGCAGACCTCCTACTCGTTTAAACCCACGCAAGCACGCACGCACGCACACACACACACACACACACACGCACGAACGCAGGCGGGCACGCACACACGCACGAACGCAGGCGGGCACGCACACACGCACACTATTTAATTACCACCAGTAATTATTCTGCCGTCGGACGCAATCACACTGAAAACACACACAAAAGTGCATGGAGACATACAAACACGCATACTCGTACGCACGCACGCACGCACGCACGCACGCACGCACCCTCCCCCCCCCACACACACACACACACACACACACACACACACACACACACACACACACACACACACACACACACACACACACACACACACACACACACACACACACACACACACACACACACACATACATGTATACTTATAGAGAAACATGTATGCAAAATATGCATTTAAAACGTTTTCCTGAGCAACGCCAACGAGGAACTTAGCAATTCAATAGCGCCGCGTTCCCTTCCACACCCATGCGTAAACGCCGAATAGTCTCATTCATTCAGTCTACTCTACCAACTACTCGGCGGGGGGGGGGGGCGTGCGAGGATTCGCGGAGCTGGACGCAACAACACGCGGATGGTTCAATAAGACCGAACTTGACATCTGACCCGTGATGATGATGATGATGGCGTGCGCTAGAAGATTCAGTCGACTTGCAGTATACTTATTTAGTCGGTAATTAAATGTCGATGCCCTAACAACAACACAAGTAACTACATCACCACGGCTGACGACGCAATCAACGTTTGAGTGATTTCATTCCGTTCGATTACGTAATTGAGAGCGTGAAGACGGCGGTTAGCGCGACCAAATGTTATTGACTTGTGTGGAGCATTTCCACGCCTACTGACAGCTGTTCTGTCGCTAGTACAGTTGGCTCATCGCGTTATTTCTGGACGTTGTTGATAACATTCTTTATTCGGGTAAGGGAGTGGAGGTACCGGGGAGGTGCTATGGACGTACTATGAAGGTACCAAGGACACGAGTACCAGACGATACCGCGGGTTATGTGGGTCAGAGTATCTTTCATTATGTCCCTCTCGATCGAGAAACTGGTTTAATTTTACACGAACTGGAGAAGATCATATATCGGTTGGCAAAATAATAGTCACGCAGCGAACAAAACCACCACACCTTCTTGGAGTCATACTTATTGGTTCTGGAAGGGAAGCCATGCAAAATGAATACGTTCCAACCCCCGTCGGGGCTCTCAAATGTTGGCGATATTGAGTCTTACATTACCATAACAACTGTTCTATCATTATTTTGGAATGTTTACACTTCCTTTGTTATATAACATGTTATAGTATGTTGATTATTTTTTTTTTAGATCGATCGAATTCTAGTGATAATTGCAAATTTGGTGCTTTTGTCCGCCAATTAACTATTTTTTGCTAATTTTTAAATGTTTCAAAAGCAATAAGATATATTGAGACAAGGATGACTTACAATGTCACTAATGTGGTTCGTGTTCCCCGCTCTGCCTGAGTACATAGGGAGAAAGGCGAATGACACATTCGCCCTTTTCCCATATCCCTCCTACTTCCTACGCGTTCCCTTGATGGATCTCTGCTCTTCCCTACTCGTCTTGCCTCCCACGCAGCCCTCCCTCGGACTCGCTCCAATATCTTATCTGCCGGCTGTCACTTGTGGTTCTCTATAGACCGTCATAATTGCAGTTACAACCGGACATTGGCAACGAGGAGAGCAGCGACTAGTCTGGCAAGACAACAGTTGCGGATACAAAGGGAGATAAATACCCGGTGCCTGCGTGCGTGCGTGCGTGCGTGCGTGCGTGCGAGGGAGCGAGTGTGCGTGCGTGCGTGCATGCGTGCGTGCGTGCGTGCTCGACATTGTTACCAGGCAGACGTCAGTTTGGATCTCCTGGTCGTATAACAAAAGTCTTGGATGAGCCACTGGAATAATTATCCCGTGGGTGTGGGATAATAATTATGATAAAATCATTATGTAATGTTTGCTGGAAAGTACACTATACCCAGAGAGGGCCGTGGAAGTACGTTATCACAAGAGAGGGTCAGTAAAGTGCGGTACCCTGCAGATGGCAGGGAAGTACGCTATGACTGGAGGGGGTCGGTGTGTAGTGGACTCACGGTTTTATGATCTCTACATGAAACCCTCAAACACGAGCCATAGCAGAAGTGTCTACGGCTGGACTCGGTCAGCTTCGACAACCTTCTATCATGAGGGCAACTATGGACATATTTAAATATTTAAATCTTGGCATACCGTATTGGAATGCCATCACAATCTAAAAGGTATGGGAGTATTCCGACATAAATACAGAGCACATGTGTAAACAAACTCACCTTTGTTAATGGTTCACCTAAATTATCGTGATGCAATCTTGTTTCACAAAAATGTAAAAGTTATGATACACAGTGACGGCCACTTACCACATCGAGCACTTGGGCCAGCTTTAGACCCATCTTGACGGTCAGTTTGTCTGTGCTGTTCCCGACTGGACGGATCAGTCGGTTATACCTGTTCTTCCTCAGTAGATCATCGTACAGTCGTCTCGCATCGTGATTCGAATTGCACATAGACGCGAGACATAAGACGAGAAATATCGCTGCCGACGCACTCCTGGTGTAACGTAAACTGTCAATGCCGGTGGCGGCCATGTTGGCGCGTTGTTGGTTCCTACTGTAGCGTGTAGTGATGCTGGTTGTTTAGTTCCGTTACTGCGGCTGATCCTGATTATAATTGTGTCGTCATAGTCGCCTTCTTTGTTTTGTATATGACACCGATATGATGCTGCTTCTGTGACTGTTGTACTGAACAATACGTATGTCGCCGTGGTCTTTTTCGCTGTTGCCCTTCGTTGTCTGTTTCATCTGTGATGTCATTCCAAAGACAGCGGCGTTGTTGACTTCAATTCGTGGTAGCTTCCTGGAACACCACCGAAACCTAACTCTTCAATTGCTGGATGCATTTACATTTGTGTCAGTACATTACCGTTTTGGACATCGACATATCAGAGGAATGCTGTGACATTACCCAAACTACGGCACTACATAAGCAGACAAGTAAAACTGACGTCCGGTCCATCTATCAAGATTGTCATTCGTTTCTGGAGATGAACTGCGACAGTGTCTTGGCAAGGAAGAGTAATGATTTGGTTCGTTTTAGTCGAATTTTGAAATAGTTGCTTCTTGTAAAAAAAAGTTGCACATTTCATTTCATGCGTATTCGTTGAATCATCAATTTGCACACATTGTTTGATTTATGCTTTTTAGCAAAATTACTATACCTGCTAATGTGTTATGGCAAATAATTCATCTAATGATTCATACACTCACCATTGACATATAATTAGCTTAACTTTAGCATATGCTGCATCTATCCAGTAAAACATGGTCGAGTTCAAGTATAGACTTACATAAGCATCTACGTTCATAAAATGAATACAACAATTATTATAGGCGTACATGGGACGTACCTCAAACAGACGTCTATTTGTTTTCAAATTTGACGTCGTTTATTGCATCTATGTATTCCTTCCATATCTCAAGAATGTTTTTGTCACGTTCTTGAATAAAAAATATATATTTCGTCCACCATTTTTGTCACGGATGTTAGCATGTGGTTATTTGTAATGTAGAAACAACATTGTCCATTAAAGTCGTAAAAGTCTACCAACATGTGATTCCTCTGCTAAACTCGCTATTCCTATACATGTTTATTATTAAACTTGTCAAAAACACACCCGGTGGGTAGTGGGGTGGGACGGAAGCCGGTCTCTCAATCGAGAGAACCCGGGTTCGAATCCTCTTGCTGTCGTTTCGAAACGTTGGCAATTTCGTTCACCCAACGTTGCCACAGTTCATTCACCTGAATAAATGAGTACCTAGACAGAGGTGGATATATGAACGAACAGCCTTCGCGAAGTAATTGCAGCGTGTCCGAATGCTTCCCAGAAAAGAGATGGCGTTGGGGTGAACAGGTCTGCCAGTAATGACGTGCAACGAACTTTGAACAGTTCCAAGAACTGAATACCACCTGTATAAGAACGTAATGTTTAGTGACGTGTACCGTCCCATGCAATGTCGTGTTGCGTCATTGCAACTGTGCAGTGGATGGCTTACGTAATGTGGAACAACCTTTGTTCGCACAGCGTTGCGAACAAGTTTACGGAACAATGGAACGATCGAAGAATACACACGTAGCGTTAAGTTATGTTAATGATAAGAGAACGAAATGTATCGCACCATGCCATGTGAGTACTGAGTTTGTATTAAAGTTAAGTTGGAAATAAAACATGCTGTTCTAGACATAGGTCTAATTGAGAAAATCAGATGTGTTGGCAAGTCACAATCTGGCAAGTCAAGTCAAGTCACAAGTCAGCGACGTGCAAGTCAAGTCAATTATCAAGTCAATGACCTCCAAGTCCAAGTCAAGTCTCGTGTCATATATCTGAATCTAAGTCGGTTCAATTCAAAATGTGCGGCTTGAATCCGACTCGATTCAGCCTCTGTGACTCGAGTCAGCCTCTGTGACTCGAGTCTACAGATCTGGAGAATATGTCATCTGTAGATTAATTACAACCACCGAATTCTTAAAATCAGAGTATTCTCAGAACGTGTTTCATCTGTTGGCGACAACGCAACATGTGTCGCAGCATCGACATCATTCCGATATCATTCCGACGCCGTCAAAACAGATGTCAGATCTTTGGTTATTATCGCTCGATTGAACGAACGGCTTATGGTATGTGACAGATGGTTATCTAGATTGGTCAGAAATATGCCACAGCTAGTTCCGACGAATAATTTCAATATAAAATGGATCTCTCATCATAATGTATGTAATTGTAAGAAATTGAGACCTCCAACTGGGCGGCATTTGATGTTGTGAGCTCTCATTAATGATATTGTAATTTTCCAAGCATCCACGTGAGCACCATGTTCGAGGGTGGCAGATCGATTGGCCAGCTAAGAATGTGTGGGAATCTTTGCATAGCTGCCAGATGCCAGATATGTAATTTATATAATATTATTCATGATTTTGTTGTTATTTCTATGCACTGTGCTTTTCTGAGCAATACTTGCCATGTTAC